>WSYH01013502.1:0-16962 GCA_036426205.1 Ascaphus truei
CTGTACAATATTTATACTGTATATTTATATATTTTTATTCTAAAGGTGTTCGAGAATGTACTGTATGAGGACCTGGTGACTTTCAACCCGCTCAGACCCACAGAACGGATTATTTCACATTACTGTATATATATTTTTATTCCAAAGGTATTAGAGAATGTACTGTATTTAATTTAGAAGAAGTGGCTGTTCTGAACAGTACAGTTACTGTAAGCAAACGGATGCACATCAGATTTACATTTCCGATTCGAGAGGGGATTTTTCCAAAGCAGGCAGGACTCAGGCCTCTAAGGGTTGTTAGAGGGGGATGGTGGGATCAGACGCTGGCCTCCTGCTGAATCTTGTTACCGTAGCCCGCCCAGGGGCAGATTAACAACACAATGGCAGAAGATTAGGGTTGAATGAGCCAATCGATTGACGCTTGGCCAGGGAGGGATTTAAAACTCTAAGGGAGGGGGATGTGGTGGGGTGGCTGAAATAGCTGGGACTATACTGTCACAGTATTTCCAAAGGCATGTCACCCTAATAATTGCATGAATAAACCCCCAAAGACAAGCCCCAAATACAGTATAGTATACTGTATACTGCATATACAGTACAGAGCTGTATACTGTATTATAAATAAATAATCATACAGTACTGTATGTATTATTGTATGTTGATGTTTTGAATTGCTGTTGCACGGTGGGTTAACACCTCATAAAGGGGTCTGTATCTCGGGGGGCAGGGGGTCCCCGGACCTGAAACCAACGCGGTTCAGCTCCCGAGACCCCCTGCACATCTACACTAGGAATAAAAATGTATTTCAAATGTATTTATTTGTATTTATTTATTTATATTTATTTATTTACAGTATGTATTGCGGGGATGCTGTGTGTGATTTTTTTTTATTGTGGGTAGCGGGGGTGGGTGTGGTTATTTACACGGGATCCCCCTCCCCACATTTACATACAGTACACTGCACTCAGAAACACAGGCCAGGGAGATTTAGCACACAATAGGGGGAGATTTTTTAACATAGATTGCAGGGAAGCTTAACGCACACAATAGGAGAGAATAGGGGAGGGGGTTTTACATACACTAGATTACAGTGAAGGCAGGGAAGTTTAAAAGAGAGAATTAGGGAGGGGGTTTTACATACAGTACAGTAGATTACAGTGAAGGCAGGGAAGTTTAAAAGAGAGTCCTGACCAGGCAGCCATTAACTTGTTCTCCCGAGTGGGTTTGAGAACAAGCACCTGCTGTCCTGGGATGAATTCTCTGCTACGGGCATTCTGGTCATACCATTGCTTTTGCCTGGTCTGAGCGGCCCTGAGGTGGTCCTGAGCATCTCTAACCGGTCTCGGAGATCTACTACATACTGGATCACTGAAGCATCAGTAGCAGTAGCCTCCCCTTCCCATCCCTCATGGAATAGGTCCAGAGGTCCACGTACCCTGCGGCCATATAGTAGCTCGAAGGGGGAGAAGCCTGTAGATTCCTGCGGTACCTCTCGGTAGGCAAACAGCAAGTGCTGTAAATGAATCTCCCTGTCTTTCCCCTCCGCCTCTATAAAGGTCCGAAGCATCTGCTTCAGGGTACCGTTAAACCTCTTACATAATCCGTTTGTCTGGGGATGGTAAGGGGTAGTGCGCCGGTGCTGTACACCATGCATCCCAGAGACAATGTAACAGTTCACTCATGAACTGCGACCCCTGATCGGCTAGGATCTCACTAGGGAAACCTACCCTAGAAAAAATGTTCAGCAAAGCTGCTGCCACTGTCTTGGCATCTATGGTGCCAAGCGCTACCGCCTCAGGGTACCGGGTGGCACAATCCACCACCGTGAGGCTGTAGCACTTCCCTGACCTGCTAGGAATCATAAGGGGTCCTACAAGGTCCATCTCTAATTTCTGGAAGGGTTCCCCTATTATCAGTAGGGGTTTCAGGGGTGCCTTCACACGGTCGCCCACCTTACCCACTCACTGGCAGGCATCACAAGAGCGGCAGAAATTGCCCACATCTCGAGATGCCCCCGACCAGTAGTAACGCTGTAATAACCGGGCTCGCATTCTGTTGACCCCCTGATGTCCCGCTAACGGAATAGAGTGAACTACCTGTAACAGTTGCTGATGGTACCCCTGGGGCACTACTAGCTGTCGCTTACCAGTCAATCCCTCCTCTATCCCTGGGTTCCATTCTTCTCTATATAGGAGTCCCTTATACCATAGGCAGTGCTCAGTGCCTTCCCCTGCCTGAGATTCGGATGCCCGAAGTCTCACGCCGGCCAGGGTAGGGTCTGTCTTCACTGCCTCCCTAAACTGGGCTCCTAATTCTGGCCACCCCCCAGTCATGTTATTGTCAGGGGAATGGGGAAGGGTGAGAGGGAACAGTAAGTCAGTCTGTGGTTGCAACTGATCCTGGCTTACCGCCCCGGGCTCCTCTGCGCCCTCCGCTAACGTTGGTCCCAAAGGCTGGGGGACTGGCGCATCCGCCATTGCCGCTGTCTGGCTCCGGGTAACCGCTGCCACTGCAGCGGGCTTGGGAACTCAGTCATAGGTGCAGGTCATCGGTTCCAGATCATTGCCAAGAAGAACATCGGCATCCAAACCGGGTAAAACCCCCACCTCCCACACACCCTGGCCCTCCCCCCAATTCAAAAAGATTCTGGCCACTTGCAGGAAACGTGGCTCTCCGGCGGCCACAGTGATTTGTATCCCAGGGCCTGGGATCAATTCCTCTGGCCGGACCATATCAGGTCGGACCAGGGTCACTGCAGCTCCTGAATCCAGCAAGCCGACTGCTTGCCGGTCACCGACTGTGACCGGGGTGAGATGTCTGCTCCGGCCATCCGTCTGCTGCAGGTTCGCGCTAAGATGTCCTCCTCTCCTGGCTGTGGGCACCGATGAAACCGGGACAGGTGCTGCATGGGACGTCTCGCTGGGCGTTGGTTCCATGACCATTCCGGTGTCTTTGGTGGAAGCTACCCGCATGCGGGCTACCGGCTTCGCAGCTGGGGTGCGTTGCCCCTGATGGGGTCCACCAGAATGCAGGGGTTCCGGGCAATCTGGTCTGATGTGACCAGGGCGGTTGCAGTTGTAGCACCGGCGCTCGTGCCGGAGCTCCCCCGCCTTCGGTGGACTGCTGCCCGCAAGCGGCCTCTTAGTCCATTGGGGGGTATTGGCAGACTTTCTGGCCGGTGCCACCGCCACCGCCGCCTTGGCTACTGTTTTGGCGGTCATCAGGGCTCGGCTGGCCACATAGTCATCTGCAAGCCTCGCCGCCTCCTGGTAAGTTTTGGGCTTCTTGTCATACACCCAAGCCCTCACCGCCGGCAGGCACTGCTCCATGAGCTGCTCCTGAAAGATGAGGTCCAGCAGGCATTGGTAAGTCCGTGCCTCATAGCCCTCCACCCAGCGTATCCCGTACAAAGCCATGCGGGTCACGTAGGTAACATATGACTCCTGGGGCTGCCTCTCCCCCTGCTGGAATTTATCCCGGTAGGCTTCAGGGGTAAAACCGTACTGAAACAATAACAGTTCTTTCAGGTGTATGTAATCATCAGCATACTCATCTGGAAGCGCCATCATTGTCTGCTTAGCCAAGCCGGACAGTAATGGGTCCAAACGTGCAACCCTATGCTGGGGAAGCACTTTGTACCGCCGGCACTGCATTTCAAAGTTCTTTAAGAAACTGTCAATCTGGTCAGTACCTTCCACGAACTTGGTGAGACTGTGCTGGTCCAGCTTGAGTTCATCTGTGTTGGGTTGGACAGGGGGGCAATAAGCGGGTCTGTTCACTGCCATAGTGATAAACTGAAGCCGCTCCTCCGGCGACCCTCTGTCTCCCCATGCAGTAATCAGTGCCAACATTTCAGGGGTGAACGGACTGGTAGCCGCAGCAACCAGTACCCCTCCTGTTGCACTGCTCCCGGGAGGTGCACTCGTTCCCGCCCCGAGATTCCGCCGCCCCGGCACTGGGTTTCATCCCTGATCTCCGGGTGGCTGTAAAAGGGCAAGCTGAGCCATATCCTGAGGCTCTGCAAGCCGCACTTCATAGTCACCGATTGCGTCAACCATGTCTGCGACCTCCTGGTTCTCATAGGGCAGTCCATATTCACGTCACGTCCTTCAGCTGAGCTCGGGTCCACATGTTGGATGAGCCTTCAGCCTCGCTCATGGTTCAGTCGCAGCAGTGAGGTGGTGTTACAACTTGTGTTAACTGTTGCACTACTGTGTGTTCAATATCTTTAGTCCCAGGAACTCGCAATTCCCTTTGAGTTCCCACTATATTACAGGGTAATTACCGTACACTGTAATACAGGTTCAGTTCAATCCCGCCGCTTGCCACCAGTTAATTATAGAGCTTGTCACGGTAGCTTATGACAAGATATAATGAACACCAAATATCTGGGTTGAACTGAACAAGGCTTAGATATAATAAAAAATAATTTATTCCTTAAATAAGGTGAACACAGCAATATAGTACAATTAACAGGCAAGAAGATAACACTTATTTAGGGTTGGGGGATGGAGAAGTATCCACTAGCAATTCTCCAGCAGTCCAGTGACATTCAAGATGGAATCAGAAGCACAACTCCAGCACAACTCAAAACTGTAGGGTTGACACCGTTTATATACCTGTGCAACCCTATCCTTAACATTGAACACAGCCTATTGGTGAACAATTATCTATATCCACTCTCTAATGTGGAGACACAGAATAACAGACTAACCCATGCCCTCAGGTAACAATTAGATTGGCAGAGTTTGTTGATTGACTAATACTTAATCCCTAGACATTGGGTAACAATCAAGGCAGTTATTTTTGATCACCGTGCTTAGGCTACTCAGCTGTCTGCCCTTCATGACTTATTAGCCTAGCAAATGGCGTCTGCATTTTCAGAACAGATCCAAAATAAAATACATATATACTTTAATATCTACACATATTAATAAGTTCCATTCTGGTGGGCTCAGTGGGTCGACCTTTGCCAGTTTTTAATGCCTACAGTGACTCCACATATTGGCCAAATATGAACTCTCTGCGACCTCCAGAACTGGAGATACAGAAATGCACTTTAAAACATTAAAATACATGCTTATAATGAAACATGGGAACAGGGGAACATACATTTTCAAGGTACAACAAGGTGCAAACCTCATCCCTGGTCCACAGTCCAGTTAACCCCTTGTCACTCTGGTGAGGTCAGGGGATGGCCATATGGGGTGCAACCCCTTTAATACCGGGCCACCCCCTTTCTCCCTCTATACTTTCCAACCCTCCACCTCGGCTTACGGATTCCTACCTACCTCCCGGCTCCAAAACCTAAGGCTCTCGGCACGACTATTCTACTGGAACTTCCCAATAATCCGGCGAGTATCTGAACTTTTACAATTTCTCCTGTGCAGTTCCGGATGCCTTCTATCCATCTTCCAGACGTGTCCCCGTAGCTGTGGGTGCAAGTATTACCCTTTCCACTTCAGTTTCGGGGTCCCTCCTTGTCCGTGGTGAGCGCAGCATGACAAGCTGTAGTACAGCTCCCAAGCTGTTGAAACTGGCATCCACATGCAGGGTGTATGGTTTCTCTCTCTCTAGGTACTCGCCCCATCGACCAGTATGCCCTTGAGTTCCGGACCATCGTGGCCGAGACCTCTTGGAATGACGATGCCCTCTCCGCAGCCTTCTGGCCGGGACTGTCCGAATCCATCAAGGACCAGCTGGCGACTCTGGAGAAACGCACCAGATTGGAGGACCTCATTGCAGTCTGTATTCACGTGGACCAGACCCTTTGGGAGAGAAGACTTGAACGTGCACTCCCTCGTGACGCCTCTCCCCAGTCTACCAGCCGCAGTCTTGTTCCTTATGTTCCTCAACCTATAGATGAGCCTGAACCTATGCAGCTCGGAAGTCATCAGCTATCCTCTTCTGAGAGACAGCGCCGACGAGATGGTGGACTGTGTCACTACGGCGTGCATTCCGATCATCTGCTGGCGAGCTGTCCCCTGCGGCCAGCAAACACCAAAACCCAATGAGGTATGAGGGGGTCTCGTTGGGTACTATTTCTTCCTCTTCCCCTTCTCCGAAGAAACTTCCTACTCGGATAATGCTGTCCATTTCTCTTGCCTGGAATAACTCCCAGATTCCCGCCTCTGCATTCATAGATTCCGAGTCTGGAGGAAACTTTATTGACCAGGATTTTGCCAGCAGAAATAATATCCCTTTCCAATTTAAAGCTGTCCCCGTCGGCTTGGAGGCCATAGACGGACGCCCACTCCAATCAGCTTTTATTTCCCTGGAGACTTGCTCTCTATCCCTCGCCACAGAGGACGATCACCAAGAAAAGATTACCTTGGTGACCGTCGGTGGAGGTGATCCTGGGACTCCCATGGTTGCAACTGCACAACCCACAGCTGGATTGGACTAACAAGGAACCCATATGATGAAGCCCTCAGTGCCTCAAGACTTGTCTTCCCCCAAACAGACGATAGCCGGAGTGGAACTACTCGCGGAGTACAAAGCGTCCCTCCCAGCGGTCTACTGGGACCTCGCAGATGTTTTCGACAAAGTACGTTCTGAGGTGCTGCCCCCCCATAGAGCCTTTGACTTCCCTATTGACCTTCTTCCCGATGCAACGCCACCTAAAAGCCGTTCCTACCCTCTTTCCATGCCCGAGACCTAAGCCATGTCCGAATATATACAAGATAATTTGAAGAAGGGGTGCATCCGGAATTCGTCATCTCCAGCTGGAGCCGGATTCTTCTTTGTCAAAAAAAGGATGGCTCTCTTCGCCCCTGTATTGACTACAGAGGTCTTAACAAGATTACGGTCAAGAACCGTTACCACCTGCCACTCATTTCCGAGCTCTTTGACCGCCTACAGGGGGCAACATTTTTTTTCCAAACTTGATCTCCGTGGAGCCTATAATCTTGTCCGCATCTGCCAGGGTGATGGGCACCCGGGATGGGCACTATGAATACCCTGCCCTTCGGCCTGTGTAATGCCCCGGCAGTTTTCCATGAGTTTGTCAATGAGATCTTCCACGATCTCCTCAACAGCTTAGTCATCGTGCACCTTGATGATATCCTCATTTTTTCTAAATCCCTCCCTGACCACATTCAGCACACCAAATTAGTCATGTCCCGCCTTCGAGAGAACCGTTTGTACGCCAAGCTTGAGAAATGTTCTTTTCATATATCTTCCATTCCCTTTCTAGGATACATCATTTCTAGCACAGGTTTCTCTGTGGACCCAACCAAACTCAAAGCTGTTTTAGAATGGCCGCAACCCACTTCCCTGAAAGCCGTACAGCGGTTCTTAGGATTTGCGAGCTATTACTGTAAGTTCATCAAGAACTTTTCATCTACCGTGGCCCCCATCACTGCCCTGACTAAGAAGGGAGCTAACACAGCAGCCTGGTCTCCTGCAGCCCTTCAAACTTTTCGACTCCCTCAAGAAGTCTTTCGCCCCAATCTTGCGTCATCCAGACCCCAGTCTTCCCTTTACCCTGGAGGTAGACGCATCTGATATCGGTGCAGGCACCATTCTCTCACAAAGACAGTCCCCACAGGCCAAACTTCACCCCTGCGGGTTCTTTTCAAAAAAAAATTATTCGGCAGAACGGTACTACGATATCGAAAATAGAGAACTCCTGGCTATTAAACTTGCCCTTCAGGAATGGAGACATCTTCTGGAGGGAACAGAGACCCCCATTTCAATCCTCACCGACCATAAAAACCTACTATATATTGAGAGTGCACGTCGTCTAGGAGCACGTCAGGCTCGATGGTGCCTTTTCTTTTCGAGATTCAATTATCTCATATCCTACATCCCCGGCTCAAAAAAACAAAAGGCGGACGCACTCTCATGGCAATTCCTGTTCGGGGACAACTCCGAAGATGCCACCGAGACAATCTTACCCCCCAAATACTGCTGCGACACACTATATTCGAGCAAATACCCAGTATGTACCTGACAGATACCTGGAATGCGCCGCTCCTCACCTCTGACAAGCCCCGTTGCGTTTGCCTTCCCAGCCATGGTTCATGCCTGGCTGACGGGCGGCTGATCTGTTAAATGATAATGATTAGGATTTAATAGGCTGCAATGCTTCGCGTGTCTACCAGATGGCATAAATTCATGAATTGTAATGCAGTATATATATACTGTGCAGTATTGCAGCCAGCGGGAATAAAATGCTTCAATCCCTGCCTGGAAAATTACGCAATGCACTCGGGCAGAAAACAGTCACAAACCTCAATACACCCGAGTATACCCGAATTCGTGGGACTAGCCGAGCTCGAATAAAGTGTGTCGCCAGTGTATATCATCTCGGCCAACTCTTTTGATATCCTGGACCAGGTCATGGCAGCACAGTCTAACCTCCCGAGAGGCCTTAAGGTGCCTGTCGGTCGTCTATATGCAGCTCCACGCTTCCCGAAGAAGATTCTAGAGTGGGGTCATTCTTCAAAGTCAGCCGGTCATCCAGGTATCAGTAGAACCTCTGACCTCATTAGCCGCACCTTTTGGTGGCCTACCATGTCGGAAGATATTTCTGAATATGTGAAAATCTGTCCAATCTGTGCCCAGGTCAAGATCATTCGTAAAAAGCCTTACGGTCTCCTACGACCCCTGCCCATACCGGAACGCCCTTGGAGTCACCTGTCCATGGACTTTGTTGTAGAACTTCCGGTCTCTAGGTGGATGAATACCATTTTAGTAATCGTGGACCGGTTCTCCAAGCAGGCCCATTTTGTCCCTCTCAAAGCGCTGCCTAATTCCACCACCTTGGCAGACATTTTTATTAGGAAAGTATTCCGCATTCACGGAGTTCCCCTTTCCATCATATCCGATCGTGGTACACAATTCATCTCCAAATTCTGGCGGGCCTTCGCTCATAGGATGGATATCACCCTCCATTTATCTTCCGGGTATCACCCCCAGACTAATGGGCAAACCGAGAGAACGAACCAGACATTAGAGCAATACCTCCGGTGCTTCGTCGCGGACAGTCAGGACGATTGGGTAGATTTGCTCCCATGGGCAGAGTTCTCCTATAACTCTTTAAGGAACAGCTCCACACTGAAATCCCCCTTTTTCATTAATTATGGTTTCCACCCAGTTCAGCTTCCCATCACTTCAGTCCCTTCCGGAGTCCCAGCGGTGAATGACCGAATCAAGGATCTACAGGAATCCTGGAATTAGATCCAAGAAGCTCTGGGAAGGGCAACCCGCAGACAAAAAGCAAAGGCAGATCTCCACCGTCGGCAGGCACCAGTCTTCAAATCGGGAGATAAGGTCTGGCTCTCCTCCAGGAACATTAAACTGAAGACCCCTAGCCTCAAACTGGCCCCCAGGTACTTGGGCCCATTCTCAGTGTTGGAATAAATCAATCCTGTGGCATATCGCCTGGAACTTCCCCCATCCATGAGAATACCCTCCGTGTTCCACGTATTTCTGCTAAAACCTATGTCCCAAAGCCCACGGTTCGACAAAACACCAGATGGTCCTTAACCAGTCATAGTTCAGGGTCAGGAGGAGTTTGAGGTTCAGTCTATCCTAGATTCCAGGAAAACGAGGGGCTTTGTGCAGTATCTGGTTCACTGGAAGGGCTTTGGCCCAGGAGAAAGATCTTGGGTACTCTACCACCAAATACATGCCCCCAGATTGCTGAGACTCTTCCATTCCAAGTTTCCCCAAAAGCAATATTGGAGTCGTCCTGAGGCCGCTCCTCAAGGGGGGTACTGTAAGACCTCGGGGAACACCTCTCCCAAAGAGTGTTCCCCCCGTGCCGCAACTCACCCGGCGCTCCCCGGCTCCACAGGCTCACCGCCGCCAGCGGGACCCTCCTCCTTCCTCTCTGGTCCCCGCGGATGCCACAGGATGCGCGCATGCGCGCGCACACTCACGGACCCTTCTGGCCTCTCGCGGGAGGAACTCCCGCCCCCAGCTCAGGCCGCGTGCACCTCCCCGTGCGGTGCACATGCCTGCTGCGCGTGCATCGCACACAAGCTACGTGTCAAGCTCATCAGCTGTGGCACATTCCCTGACCTATCCCTGCCTCCCATGGGGCCACTCCTCCATCCCTCCCCTCTTCCCATTGGGCTCTGTCCCATCCCCATTGGGCTCTGTCCACATTCGTGCCTGCCTTAGTGCTTTTGTCTCTGTCTCTTCTAGTGCTCTCCTGTGTACCGAACCGGCTTGACTGTGGACCCTCTCTGGATTTCGACCTTTGGCTTGCCCTCTGACCTCCTGAACTCTCCAAACCTCCAACTCGGCTTATGGATTCCTACCTACCTCCCGGCTCCATAACCCAAGGCTCTCAGCACTGACTAGTCTACTGGAACTTCCCAATTATCCGGCGAGTATCTGAACTTTTACCATTTCTCCCGTGCAGTTCCGGACGCCTTCTATCCATCTTCCAGACGTGTCCCCGCAGCTGTGGGTGCAAGTATTACCCTTTCCACCTCAGTTCCGGGGTCCCTCGTTTTCCATGGTGAACGCAGCGTGACAAGCTGTAGTACAGCTCCCAACCCGTTGAAACTGGCATCCACATGCAGGGTGTATGGTTTCTCCGGACAGGCGTAAGCCCGGACCGTGGCTTCCGTGAGTCTTTTCTTGAGTCTTCTGAATTCCTTTTCGCAGGCAGACATCCACTTGTCTCCGAAGGGGGCTCGTGGAGAGGTGGCCTCATGCCGAGGTTCCTCTGGGTAGGTTGTTGAGGACCTTGGCTTCACTAGAGTATCCTTCTATGAAGTAGCGGTTGTATCCGCAGAACCCAAGGAAGTATCGCAACTCCATATCGTTGGCTGATCTCAGCCATTTCACCACAGCTTCGACCTTGGAGGGGTCGGTAGACACTCCATCCGCCGACACTATGTGACCCACGTAGGTGTCTGACGTTTGGCAGAACTAGCACTTGCCCAGGGACTTCAGGCTTCCTTGCCCAGTCTATCAAACACCTTCAGGAAGCGTTCCTTGTGCTCTTCGAGAGTTCTTCCGAACACGATCATGTCATCGAGTTATATTAGTCATTAACGGGGGTTCATATCCCCAATGGTCTTCTCCTTCAGCCGCTGGAAAGTCGCTGGGACACTGCAAATGCCTTGGGCTATTCGGGAAAACTGATAGAAGCCAAGGGGGCAGATGAACACCATCTTCTCCTGGTCTTCAGAGCTGACGGGTCCCTGGTAATACCGAGACCTCAGGTCCAGCATGTTGAACCACTGGCTTGAGGATCTCTATCCGTGCAGAGTGTACTGATCAGGGACGGTACACTTGTTCAGGGTCCGGTAGACCATGCACAGGCGAACGGACCCATTTTTCTTTTGCACCACCACAATAGGAGAGGCGTGAGGGCTTCGGGATTCAGTCACTATGTCCGCTGTCTCCATCTCTTTCAGGACATCTCTCACGTCCTCCACATCTCTGGGAGTGATACGTCTTGAACGCTCCCGGAAGGGGTGGTATCATTCAGCTGAATCGTGTGCTGGGTGTTCTTGTTGCAGCCCACGTCCATCTCACTAGTGGAGAACACCTCCCGGTGATCCTCCAGCATGGCACTTAGCTGTCTTTTCCAATCTTCTGACAGGGTCCATTCCCCGAAATCAAACTGTAACCTGGCAGGCTCATCTCGCACGGTAGCGGCGTTTACGTGTGCCATAGTTTCTAAGGTGGTGACCGGGTATATCCAACCCAGCCACTGACCGACGTCAAACGGCACAGTGTGCAGTGAGATGTTTTGGATGGTCATCGTAATTTTCTTTGGAATGGAGGATCTCCACTCCCGTATCTCTGGAACCATCTTGTACCTTCTCTTGATGTCTTCCGCAGGTGTGGTGTCTAGAGAGAAGCATCGATCAGCTTTGTCACATCCTAGGTAGTTGACCACTGCTGGCATGTGCCTCACTCCTTGTGGAATCTTGATCAACCCCATCTCATGATTGAAGATCTCACCATTCTCCTCTTGTGCCGCGACCCTATAGCACTCTTCTTTGAGTTCTGGATGTATCTGCAGAGAGAATAAGGGTAGTTCACCCGCCGCGTGAAGATACGCCCAGATCAAGGCCCACACAACATCGGCGTTGGTCCCCGGTATTATTGGAGAACTCGGGTGTTCCCAAGGTTTGAGAGATATTGGAGATTCCACTTCCATGGGATGGATCTTGTTTGTGTTCATTTGCGGTATATCTAACCATACCGTCACCACACCATCAATGGGGTAGTCTTCAATGCTGAGACCCCACAGCTTCATCCTCTTCCCGACTGCAAGGGCAGATGTTTTAGGTGCTAGTCATAGAAAGGCCAGTAGATAATGGTCAACTGGGACCCAGTATCCAGCAAGGCCAAGGAATATATACCTTCCACAAGGATTCTTATGATCGCGGCCGGCCCCACCCTACTTTAGGCGCCCTGTTGGGGAGCTTTATCAGAGCTGGGGTCTGGATTGCTTTTGCTCTCCTCTGGAATTGTGGGGAGTGACAGAGGGCATGATCATGTTGTCCTTAGGGTGAAGGACGAGTCCCCTGTGGTTGGTTTTCTGGTCATTGAGCAGTCTCTGGAGAAATTACGGTTTCAGCCACAATTGTAGCAGCGAACATCAGGGTTGGCATTGAGGTCAGGATTAGGAGTCGAGCTCCTAGGTACCTTGGAGGTGGAAGCAGGAGCCACTAGACTACAGGTGTCTTTGGCACTCTCGACCTCCTTAGATTTCTGAACCGGCTCCTCTTTGGTCTCTTCCTTGTGAGATTCTTTGTGCTTCTTAGGAAGGTGCAAACAAGTGTAGGCTTCATGCCCTTTCACCATGCCTAAAAGGTCTTCCAGCATAGGAGAATCCCCTTGCAGTAAGGAGTAACAAATCATTACAACAATGTGATTGGTGGGTATAGCCCCCTGCATTAAATATTTTCGGCGGTACTCGTTTACTTCTGAGACTTTGAGGATTTTATGAGAGCGTAGGTCCCACGAAACCAGCTGGATCTGCTGAAAAAATTCATATAGTTCTTCCCGGCAAAGATGATAGTACTTGGACCAGAGCTCGCTTTCGTCCTCTTCCACACCATAGGTCAATGTCAGTGACGCCACAGCATCTGTGCCGTGACAACTGCATTTTGGTCCCTACATTTTGGTACCTGTACATTCTCACCATACGTAGATGCTGGGGATTTTAGACACTCAATTTTCCGCTGTCTTTTTACAATGTAAGGGCAGGACCTATCTTCTAGGACCTGTAACGTGTATTCCTTCCAGGCTTTGAAGGCCCTGGCCCTGCCACCTAGGAGAAAAAAATAAAAGCTGTGACTCAGGCCTAGTGGGCTACACAATGTGGCAGGCTCAATGCTCGGCAGAGAACCTGGTTGGTCCCTTTCCCTTCTTTGCCTTTCCTCTCCCATGGTTTAAACTAAAATCCCTGAAATACCCATCTGCCTTCCCCACACAAAAAACTTTCCAGCACCAATGATCTATGAGGGCAACATCATGCTGCAAAGCAGTTGAAGCCTCCCAGAGGAGGAGGCGGAGTGCCTCCTGGGCCATGTTGCTGGTACAAACCAACAAGCAAGTGTAGCGGGAGTCTGATCATGAGCCCACTGACCCTGGGATCTGTAGGAGACTTGAAGTGGAGGTGAGAGGATATCCAGGATGGGAGGCCCGGTAGGAGCGTAGCACAGTGGGTGCCGGAGCCCAACACCAGATTTGAAGAGAATTGAGAAAGCATCAATAGCTATGAGTCTGGGAGTCACCTTAGGGAAGTGCGGAAGCCCGGGACCATAAATCACGTGGTAGATGAGTGGAGATTCCGCACGAAGCAGTGTATCAGAGCACAGCCATGTAATGATCAGGATGACAGCTTTGAAGTAAAAAGTTTTTCTTTATTTGGACACCATGGTGCAGACAGAAATGGAGGGTAGCTCTTACGCGTTTCACTCCTGTGTGGCGCTTCGTCAGAGAGTAAAAATGATATGCTTGGTCCCCCCTAATATAGCAGATATGATTGCAATTGAAATTATCCACAGCCGCGGCTCTAATAACCAGAAATGACGAAACCGGAAGTGGAAAACCGGAAGTGACGCGACGGGCTCCATGCGATGTGCAGTTGTTTACAAGCCCATCTAGTCGTCATGGATACCGCAGCGTCATACCTCTGTGTTAATGAGAGAAGTTACACTCGCAAGCGGGACCCAGCACAACAACCCCACAATACAGGAAATATATAAATAACAGTGGTAGTTTAAAAACAACAAATAAGACATATCGAAATGTACATAAACTGAGGAACTCTGTAGGTAATGGATTAATATGGCCCATAATGTATATGATTCTAATAATTCATAAGGACACTTAAGGCTTTTCTAAAGCAGTTGTTACAGGTATATAAAGGAATCGCTATAATAATAAAGAAACCTTAAACCCTATATTCTGGATTCAATTTTTCTGTTCTTGTGTTCTGATCATATACAATAGGTTCACATTATTATAGAATACATATAGCCAATATTTGCATGAATATATACATTAATAACAATTGCACAGATATATTTGATGTATATAGTAATGATGAAAAAGACCCAATATTGGTGATGACAATATTAGATGTATGGTATTAATACATTCGACCCGGTTTCCACAACAGCTATCGAAAATATATAATACTGACTGCATGAGAGAGCGCACATATTTCACAACATTCATTATTAATATTCTCAGATAGTATAATAATGTATTAGAGATACATATACTGGCTTTGTACACATGACAATAAATGCAATAGTGTTGTTCTTACTGCATAAAGGAGTGGACTAGTGACAGAAAGTGCATAAAAAGAATACATTAAAACAAAAAATGTTTTAGCTCCCAATCAGTGTTTATACCCCCGGGTGCCAGAGACCCGAGGGTATAGATCCAGAACATTTCTCTCTGATTCAGCATGTTCTCTCTATTTCCTCCTCTTATATGTCTAGGAATATGCTCTAGAGCACTGAATGTGAATGTGTCACTAGAGCCTTTTGGACAATTGAAAAAATGTTTAGACACAGGTAAGTTGAGATCTTTCTTTTTAATGGAGCGTAAATGTTCTGAGATTCTCACTTTCAGAGGTCTAATCGTCCTCCCAATATAAGTACTGCCACAGGCACAGTTAAGTTTGTATACCACGTAGTTTGTTGAGCATGTCATAAAGTGTTTTAGTTTATATTTTTGCCCAGTATGTTAACTAGTAGCTGAGGACAATGGTGTTGCATATCTACAGTAGGTACATTTGCCACATTTATGAAAAACTTTTGGGATTCTGTCATGAGATGTATTTTGTCCTACAGAAAATAAACTTGGTGATAAATGATATCCTATAGTTTTTGCTTTTTTGTATACAAATTTTGGGAGATTACTTGTAACTGTTGTCAACCCTCTATCCAGCTGTAGTACCCTCCAATGTTTTTCTATAATATTTCTTATATGACTAGCTTGATTGCTAAAGGTGGTAATAAAGAGGGGGGTCTCTGATTCGGGTTCAGCAGTCCTGCTATTTGTTGTTTTTTTCTTATGTGTTGTATTTTTCAGTAACTCTGAGCGATTTGATTGCAACGCATGCATGAAAGCAGAGTGGATATCCTGTTCCAGATAACCTCTGTTTCTGAACCTCTCGTTCAATATCTCCGACTGTTGTATGAAGGCTTCTTCAGTGGAACAAAGTCTTCTCAGTCGAAGATATTGTCCTTTGGGTATACCACGTAGCAGGGGTCTGGGATAACTGCTATTTGCTCTCAGCAGAGAGTTGCGGGCATTTGTTTTACGAAATATATTCGTTTGAATCGTGCAGTTCACATCTATAAATAGGTTTATGTCTAGAAAATCAATATGATTGATGTGAACTGATGAGGTGAATTTTAAATTAAAAGTATTGTCATTTAAGTAGTTAATAAAGGCCCCCAGTGTATCGTGGTCTCCATTCCATATCAGAATAAGGTCGTCTATGTATCGACGATAAAAAATAATATTCTTACGAAAAGGATTAGTGTCTCCGAAAATGTGAGTTTTTTTCCCAAAAGCCCATGAAAAGAAGTGCCCATAGTGGTGCCCTGTTTTTGAAGATAAAAGTGTTGATCAAAAAGAAAATAATTGTGTTGTAATAAAAATATTATGCAATCCAATAGAAAAGTGGTTTGTGGGGTGTGTAAGTTAGATAAATTGAGAAAGTGAGTGACAGCTAAGATACCAAGATGGTGACTAATAATCGTGTATAAAGATGATACATCTAGTGTAACCCAAATATAATTGTGACACCAAGTGATATTCTGTAACATATTTAATAATTGTGTAGAGTCTCTGATATAGGAAGGGAGAGCCACTACTAGTGGTTGTAGATACACATCCACGTACCTAGATACACCATCTCCCAAAGATCCAATGCTCGAAATTATTTGTACTGTATATTGGTTTATCATGGGTGTGTATATAACGTGTGTATATATATATACTGTATCTCTCTCTCTCTCTCTCTCTCTCTCTCTCTCTCTCTCTCTCTCTCTACGGGGGGGGGGGGTTAGTGTGGGAGGGTATGTAGGCATCCCGAGTGGTGGGTGAGGGTGGGTTAACCCCTTCATGACTGTAGCGGTTAATAACCGCTATGGTGATTAAGGGGTTAGGGGACATTACTTTGTATGTTTTAATTTTTGTGTCTGTTTTGCAGAAGCGGAGGGGCCACGGCCAGGATGGGGGGGGTAACGGTATGTGGGTAGGGGGTGAGGGTGGTTAGAACTCACAGTATGCACATTGGGTGTCCCCCCCCTCCCCACATTTACATACACTGCACTCACAGCAATGCAAGCAGGGAGGGAGATTTAACAGAAACATTAGGGGGGAGGGGGCTTTAAATCTCTCTGCCTTCAGTGTAATCTGTTTAAAGCCCCCTCCCCCCTAATGTTTCTGTTAAATCTCTCTGCCTTCAGTGTAATCTGTTTAACAGAAACATTAGGGGGAGGGGGCTTTAAA
>WSYH01013503.1:0-16961 GCA_036426205.1 Ascaphus truei
ACAAAGCTCAGTTTTAGCACATCCAGTGAGACTCATACACGGTACAGAATTTAGAGAGTTTTAAATACTCCACGCCAGTGCCTCATTGGCTCAGCTGACTAGTTGTCATTGACAACCTAACAAAAACAAAATTAACTTTATTAACAAGCAAAAATTTAAACATAAATAACATAATGCAGACGTGATCGGTGATTCTAAAACAAAAAGAGGGATATTAGTACATAGAAAAAGAAAACAACACATTCAAAGGTGCATCAAGTAATAACATACTTAAAAACCTTCCTCAAGTCTCTCATATCCCATAATTCCAAAGAGGAAGCACGAAAATAGAGCACATTACTCGTATAGAACACTGTAATGAAAGTACAATATATAAAACATGCCAAAATGCGTTCTAAGATATATACTGATAACAATTTAAAAGGACATAGAGACAAAAATTAAAATTCATAAATATCTTAAAACTAATTAATATATTAATAAAACAGGTATAGATCACAAAATTCATGAGTTTACCTGTACAGAACCAGTCAGGCATCCCTTAAGCGGTCCAAATTGACGGAGGTATATATGGACATTACTCCTGGAATGGGAGAACTGTAGATATCCAAGGAAATGAACTCCCTTTGAGTTTTTAAGGAGAGGGCAACTGGAAAAAGCACCATATAAGGAGGTAAGATAGTGTAAAGCAAAGTACCAACTATGTCAAGTATGTGTGTCGAGTGTCCACGTGCCTGGGGACCTGAAGTAATGATTGGAGTTGTACTCACAACAAGTTCCAGGCGCCCATCATTTTCACCCTACTACTCATCACCTAGCTGCGAATCCAGACAACCCTGATTGAGGTAAATATGCGAGTAGCGAAATAATGACGCAGCAATGTAAAACTCCCTAGGAGGGGCAGAGAGGGTTAGATTTTTGCTACTAGGTCAGAGAACATTCAATGCGTGCACATCTTTTTGGGGTTGTGGTGAAGTCTTGCGTTTATTGATGGCGGCAGCAAGATGAGTAGAGGGAAGAGGTTAGCTGCACCTCTACGGTCTCCATAGGTAGCTACTCCATCTAGGCTTCTTTTGGCGATGCGCAAGTTTATACAGGAACGGAAGTTTTTAAAACATGTATTAAAAAGCTGTGCAAATGTTTGTTTCTTAAAAAAAACATGCATGTAAAACCCTTAGAAAATGCCAAGCTATGAAGTAACCTATGGACTGCTGTATTGGTAGTGTAGGATTAGACAGACTTGAAAAAAACAGCTTATTTTTATTATTAAGAATTAATTATCTAAACATTACACCTTTAGCCACATACTGACAATTTTTATGACGATTATGTAAGGACACGATAATCAATTTATAAAAATCTCTTTTATATGTACCTCGTGTAAGTCTGTGTATGCCGTTATACTAGCAGAACCCCTTTCAGTGCTTCCTCTTGTGTTAGAGGGTTGTATCAGTTGTCATAGCCTCTATCAGCTACACGGGCTGGCGGAATATGCTGCATGCTGCCATACTGCCATTGGCCATCAAACTTTTTGGCACGCTGGGTCGACCTTTCTCGCATGTCTGATCTGTGCACTCAGCCATTCCCACAGGTTGCAACTATTTGCAATGGATTTCTATATTACCGCTGCTGCTAATGCTGCCTAAATTCTTTGCCATTGTTGTAATGGCCATTGCTGGTATACCCACCTCTTCCTTGCATTTTAAGAATGTAACCATTTAGCCAGTTCACGTGAGTCACAGTACGAAGTTGCCATTTGTCTGTAAATAGAATTTATTTTAAACTTATACCCAGAAAAGCTCTGGCGTGACAAAATTGCAGAAAATATGTATTTATTATGGAATGCATTTTTTAAACACGTTCTTCCAAAAGAAAAGAAATGATCAGGAATGTGTTATTACAGCCTCATTATAGACTCGCTACAGATGAAAGACTCCTTAAGCTATTTGAGATATATCCTAAAGATACAATATAATTTTCAAAGTTAGTTTAGAATACAAGTGGCATTTCTCCTTCCAGGCCGCTGCATACCTATCGTTAACAGGCTCTTTTAACAAATTGCGCAAGAACTTGTTAGCAACAAATAGCCCCTTTTATCATTGAGTTATTGTAGTGCCACTCGTCCCTGAAAATAGGTACGAGATTTCAGCATAATGGGGCATGCTATCAAAGTAAATATGTCATAAAATCGCCTCATATTATAAATTTGGAGGAACATAAAGAACCAATAGGGTAGAAAATGCCACACTTTAAGAACATTTCTGTGTTCATTACGTAAAATTAACAAAATTAATTTTCGGATACAAATGTAGACTTTGCTTGGAAACAGAGAAGTTGTATAAGTAGCTGTTTGATTAAAACGCAAGTTAGCACGTAACAGATCCTCAGACCATTAGCAATTATTCACTGGTATGTATTCTTTGTAGATGTTGTTTATGAATTTCTTTGGCGTACAAAGAGAATGTTATAAAAAGCTAATACATTTTTACCACAACTGCAAACCGATTATGATTTTAGCCTTTGGTCTACTCTACTAGCGAGAAGCTTCCTTCTTTGATCCCTGGCGTTCAAGAACATTAGCATAATGCTATTTTTGCTTGCATTTTAGGTATGGAAGGATAATGATTATGGACGTGCATGCAGCTAGGACTGGTGGGATGGGATCGTAGTGGTAAGGTACGAAATGATGTGTGGAAGATTACCATTTACAATCAGGATCATGAGAACTTTTTGAATATTAATACTAATGGAAGCCATAAATTCCCAGAACTCTCTCGGCAGATGCAAAATCTGCTTTCAGGTCTTCTGATATTAAAGATCCGAATAAAAGCGTTGTATGAAATGTTCGAGGACTTTGCATTGAATGAATATTTCTTGTTAATTCCGTCAAATGTGGGATTTATACAGACATATAGACCAGGAAAGTATCACAGAATGTTTGTCCATGAAAATGTTAAATTACACAAATGCCAAGATTAGGTTCATGAATGCAACCATGTCCAGTCTCCAAATTTATCAACATAAAATCAAGCTCATTTTTGCGTGAGGCAGAGATCAGCGAAAAGATAGTTTAAAATAATGTATCGCCACACACAAGTTCTTTGTCTCTTTATGAGAGATTACCAAGCCATTATGTACAATTTCATTATTCAGCCAAGTCATATTTATGCAACAAAGAGTGACAAAACTATTTGTAATTGGCTTTCTTAAACACAGGCTTTATTGTCTAAGAAACTTACTGAGCAAGCTAGTTTTAGGTGTAGGGTTGTCATCGGCCAGACAAGAACAGTTCAGAAAGTGCTCTTTTTACATTGGTAATTAGAAGGAAGTGACAGGCTTTTTAATTTGAATATGCGAAATTTACTTACGCGCTTAACCTTTTGAGAATCAAGTTATAAACATATGTTGCACTGTTCGAAGCAGTTGCTGTATCTGAGGTTAGGTAAGTGTAGTATGTTAACTCTGCCTTAGCTTTCTGTATGTAACACTGGTCCCCTTCAACCACCCCCCTCCCTACACCCCCCCTCCCCCCCCAGGAGAGGTCACGCTAACGTGGGTGTGTGGTGTGGTGCATACCATACAGGTCACAGTAGATCTGAGCTTTCCGCTGGGTGGTTGTAGGGAGAGAACAGAACAAGGCTTCTGAGGGCAGTAACTGATTCGTACCACACGTGTGAAGGCCTCCTCTCTGTGCAGGCTTTTTACCCAGGGATGTGGAGACAATCCACGCAAGCGAGAACTTACTTCTATCCCCTTATAGATGGCAGTATAGGCAGGAAGGTATATTCGCATAGGATCACATTTATGTACACCATTGCCGAGATAGTGAGCATTACAAGCTCACAGTGGTACAGCAGTCTTGGGTCTTCACCCTCAGGACGTACCTGGCCTCACGACGGGGTACAGGGTTCCCCCACAGCAGTTCTCTCTTCCCGTACTCCCTATTAGGCCAGGGGTATGCGTCTCACTCCTACTTCCAAGGAGAGAGAAGAAGAAAATGCACAGCACAATCTCAACACTTCTGGATTGAGAACCTCTCTCTCCAAGGGTAGAGAGACAACAATTAAAACTTTGCGAGTGCAGCCCTACGTACAAGGAAAAGCGCAGGAACCAGGTGTCTGAGGTCCCCGATTGGACACACAGGCCTTGTTGCACACCTCCCCTGCGATCACTGAAAGCTGCTGGGGTGGGAGGGAAAACAAGGATTAGTCCTGGCAGGCCTGCTGTAACTGGGTTATGCCAGAAGAAGGGCAGAATGGTATAAGAACCAGCCCTGGCTACGTGTAGATACAGATGCGGTTTATTTTGATCCGCTACACATACGGTACAATAGTCGTTACGACATTTAAGCTTTGTCAATCGTTCTTCTGGAAAAGGGATTTTTTTTATAGAGAAAGAGGACAGTAAATGACTGAACTGAGGCATTAAAGTATTACCCCATACTCGAAAGTTGATTTTGTCAGTATTGGGCATTGACTAGGAAGATGCCTTTAACACTGTACACAAAAAACAATTTTTTTTTTTTTAGTGAATGGGTTTGTCCATAAAAAAGTTATTTTACTTTTGACACAACAATGTTACAAAATGTTGATTGAAATGGAACACGGAGGTTCAGTATAAATGTAATGTTCCTTCACCAGAACAGTATATATAGGAATTGTTCCCTTCGCATCCCCAGTTTTTGCTAAAGACAGACGATTACATTTTAAGGCGAGAGAGGCATAATTCAATCCTAGTTCAAATTTAGTTGGATTTACTTTACCTAATTCATATTATTTATTCAGTATGGTGCAACATCTCTTGTGCGGTCCCTATGGAAACAAAAGAGGTTGTTAAGTCGTTAAAGCCTTCTGTACTAAAAGACCATCTCAATACCACTATTCTTAGAAATGGACATCGTCTAAATATATTTGCACCTTTGCTGCTTATGTAGCAGAGTCCCCCTCCTTACCTATGGTGAAGGAGAACTTGCTGGAAGTTCGCCCGAACGTCTGACGCCAGATCGAGAGGGGTGGGGGTGGAGCCATTCTTGCGGGAGAGATGGCGCAATGCGCAGTGCCAGAAGTTGCCGGTGACGCCATCTTGGTGGCGTCCACATAGAATATGGGGGACACAAGTACCAGGATTCCTCTGAGGAGAAGGGACCGTATTATTTGGCAAACACCCCAGGAGTCCAGTCCTGACGGAGGAGGCAATGGAGCAGGCAGTGTGCAGGGAGCAGTGCTCCCTCAGGACTAGGCATAGCGCCCTTAGGCAGACAGGCCCCTGAGTCACCCCAGCGGAGTATGCAGGGAAAAGCCCAAGTAGGGACTCTTCCCATGTAGTGCATATGCTAGGTGTGTTGCCACCGGTGACGCGACAGCCACGCGGTGCCCTGCCGGCTGGACCCAAGTCTCAGGATCAGCGACATTCACCGTGTGAGACACTCCATAAGAGTTCACCGCACGAGGGCGATCAGGATCCTAAGGAGTGAGGGTGATTGGTGTACGCGTAGGCCCCGGCTGTCGTGGGACTGACAGATCCATATCTAACAGATGCCACTGGATCCAGAGAGGGCAGGAGGTATAAGTGCACCATGAAGGTCACAGGGGTAGCGCTCCGTCACAACTTGGTGGACATGATGGGAAGACACAGTGTATTGGTGCACCGCACCCTCGAGTATCTTGGGGGAGATCCCACAAGTGTTGGACTATTGGGTGTACCTTGGAAGTTACAGTTATTCATGTTATGTATGTGTGTAAGCACCCATTACGTTTATACATTGTATGTGTATCATCATTATTGCGGATTGGTTCCTGTGAGGGGTTACCAACCAGCACTGTGATCTTCATAGGTGGAGGCGCCTGCACTGATAAAGAGAAAGAGCTACACCCCAGGCTCCAGCGGCGGAGGCTTAGGCCTCTGTGAGGCAAAACAGGTATAGCAGCACTTGTGTAGTCCCTTAGGCATAGGGATAAGGGTGGGCTACTTTGGAGGCGCTGCTGAGATTCAGAACGGGGTGCGATAGGATAGCCCAGAACTAATTTAGAGAACAATGCTTGTACCCTTCAAGCAAGAGGTCTGTCAGTGCGGCATGGAGTTCCAGAATCTCCCACCACGGGGTCGCGTTGCGACGGTTGGAGACTCACGGCCGGCACAACCCCAAAACAAGTTGCACCAGTGGTAAGGGAGTGAAGAGGTTACACTCCCTTTACAGGGCAGCAGACTGAAATGATTGGCCGGTCGGGGTTCCGCAGCCTGACTTTAAAACTCTGAGGAACAGGTTATAAATGGCAGAAGTGGAGTAGCTGCTGTCAGTGTCCCGGTCTGCCAGTCTGTGAGAGGATTACAGACAGAGTGAACGCCCACCGGGCCGATACTGGCTCGGGCCTTGCACAGAAGATTTTCCTGGAACTGGAGGAACCACAGCCTAACACCAGCAGAAACCTGCCACAAAACGGTAAAAAGACTTCTTGGGAGCAGCAAAGACCTCAGAAGCTGCATGGAGAGAAATCGGAGACGCCGAACAGCAACAATGGTACAGACTTACACTATGTTCCCTGTTCTTTAAATACTGTTGCTCATATTTTTGGGCTGGGAACCAGCGTTAGTGGCCAGCGTCGTTAGAAGGGCACCAACAATAGTGTAGTTAGTCTCTAAAGGAGTAGGTGTTTATTTATTATTTTGTGTTTGCCCTTCAAGGGGCAGTAGCCCTATATGTTCGGTTGATGTTTGTGATTTAATAAAACGAACCGTTTAAGCGGAACCTCTGTCTATGCGTCTCAACTGCCCCTCGCCTACAGGACGCTCCGTCACAACACGCCTAAGCGTTGGTTTTTGCATATTTTTAGTCGGGAGCCGGCCAGCAGGCCCCCAAGTGGGATCTCTTTACGACTGGAGCGTATGTCATCAGTTACGCATGGCAATGAGTTAAGTGATGATATGTCGGACAGACTTGCCACAGGTTGCCTCTGTTTGAATATACCCAGATCTACCCATTACAATGGTAGCTTCAGTCCAGGACCCACACCAGAGGTACCTGGCGGACTGAACTCCTACAACCCTCCGATATCCCCAGAAGGAACGAAGCTAGCTGGCGGTCAGTCCTGAACTGTCGTTTGACTACCCTGATCGCCAGTTAACTAGAGGCTCGGACTTTGAGGGAACATCGTACAGCAACTGGTAGATGGCCTAGCGCGGTCCTCACAGCTCCCACAACTACCGCAAAGCTCAGAACTTTCTCCCGGATATCACCCACTCCCTGGGAGAAAGAAAAGTTTGGGTATGGAGAGAACATACCCTGCATGTGCTCGAGGAATGGTCCTGCTCTAAAGCTGTGAAGAGGCAGAGCGTGAAATAGCGAGTGCTACGGCCCCCAGCAGCCAACTTGTGTGAATTCCGTGAGACCGAGGGAGAAGCCATCACCCAGGAGTTGGTCGAACTCTTCAACCAGGCCTACACTGCTGAGGATGATGGAGATGAACTCTTGGGCCCAGTTCCGTGCTCTCCACCAGAAGGAGGGAGAAGAGCTGTCCACGTTTGTTCGATGCTTACAACTGTTCTTATGGGGATTACTCTCCAAGAATGTTATCCTGCACACCATAGAAATGAGTACAGATTCAAGCAACTCGTGAAAGGATCTTACCCTCGCATCCTATAGCCCTTATGATGCGAGGCGCCTCTTGGGCTTGCCACACCCCCCAGCTTCCTGGAGTTGATGAGCCACATAAGAGAAGTAAGAGGTTCAATTGTATTCCACACCCCAAGACATTGGGAATCTTCCAAAGGGAGAAACAAAGCGACGCCCTCAAGAAGACTAGTGCAAAGGAAAATCCTGAGACAATACCCCCCAGGGTCCTCCACGCAGACCTTTCAATGAGCCAGAGCCACGACTCTAACCTGGCTCAATGCGACCCAAAGCAACCATTGCTATAAGGCCTTAAGGAAGGACACTTCGCACAGGATTGTCTGAAGCCAAATACTCACCCCAGGAGCCATGGCCTTCACCGGGCAGTTGGCAGAACAGCTGTCACCTTCCAGGATAGTGCCCTATGCCCTAGCGCTGAAGAGGAGCCGAATCGGATGCCTACAATCGAGTGGGACCGCAGCCATAATACGAGTGCAAGTGGAGGGTACTACATCCTCCGTTTTTGGATACCGGGTCTCAAGTGACCATCCTATAGGTCATTCTACGTTGCATTGAAGCATGCCTATGCAGTCGAGCAGAGAAAATATGAAATTGTGGGCCTTAGTAGCAAAGGACTACCCCATCAATGGTGTGATTCAAGTACGGTTGGACATTACCGAGAGCTCAATACCAACAATCCCACCCCATGGAAGTGGAAGCCTGATATGTCCCGAGCCCCGCCGGAACATCCAAATTCCCCATCATATTGGAGACCAACATGAATGTGGTGAAAGCCTGATCTGGGCCTATAGCAAGAAGTAGGTGAATTACCACTCTCATCTCTGCAGATTCACCCCGTATTAAAAAACGAATGCTATAAGATCTCTGCCCAAGAAGGATTCAGAGTAGTTCTCAGCCTGGAAAAAGGGGTGACAGAGATTCCACCGGGGAGGAGCCGACACATGGCACGCTTGCCTGCTGTACCTACTATCTGGCCATGACGAGACGAAATGGTACTTTCATTAGAGACCACGCCCGAAGAGGAAAGGGTTCAAGGTGGTACCAGAATGAAAGAGTGGAAGTCTTCACTTCCTTGCCGGTTCAATGTGCCATACAGATATCTCGCCCCACCCTATACAATTTGACATCGGGCAAGCACTGGGTCGGATATACACAGTTACTCCATTGAATCCTTGGCCTCATGTAACGAGCTACCTGTACAAGAAGCCCATACCGGATCGCAAGTTCGACTTTGGCGAGGAATATGAAACTTGCCCACGGAGTGGAAAGAAAACGGCTAGTGGAAAAATTGTCGGAGGCCAGGGGGTTCCCACAGTGATGGAGGTGGACTGTAGCAAGAGTGCTCAACACATGATTGATGAATGATGCCATGCCCATTCAGGAGCATCATAATTCAGAGTTGTGGAGGACTTGAGCAAGGACGTCACTGACAGGAGGGGAGACAGCACTATGAACAGAGTCCCGTAGCCCCTTGCCTCTCCTATGTGTAGTATAAGGAATGAAGAACATTCCATTCGCCTATGCATGGACTACTGCACCCTGAACCGGAGCCATGGTCCAGATCAATATACATTGCCACGGATGAAGAAATCCTCAGCGCCTTATCAGGACAGTTAGTGGTTCTGAGATCTGGATACTACCATGTACCCATGAGCCCAAAGGCCTAGGAGAGAGACAGCTAGTTTGTCTGCCCCCTCGGAGTTACCAGTTCGACCTGCGTGCTTTCCGAAGCATTTGTGGTGCACCGTCCCCCCCCCCACCAATTCCAGAGGTGAATGGCAAAAAGAACATGCGGATATGAACCAATGAAGAATGTCTGGTTTATCGGGATAAATCGTGGTTCGGAAGAACGTAGAAGAGCACGCTATGAATGCATTCTGAAGGTTCACGGATAGCTGGAAAAGAATGCCTGAAGTGTGTCCCTGGATAAAATGTCGCTTCTGCCTGACTTCGGTCACCTATGGGGCCACAGTGTCCGCAGAAGGCAGAGTGGTACTGACCCTGAAGGAAAGGTCGAATCCGAGTTAACTGGCCCAGACAGATACGTGATGGAGCTCGAATCCTTCCTGGTGTGTGCCGGATACTACATAGAGTCTTGTAGAGGGGTACTCAGGCAAGGCCAAAGCTCCTCAATAACCTGTTGAAATCATAACCCAAGGAACCTCGGCAAAAAGCCACAAACTCCGCGAGCACTGTTCGGGGACAAAATGGACTCGACGCCCTGCGAGGAAGGGCACTCACAGGGCTCAAGAAAAGCACCTTGACCGTCTTGGCCTATGCACGATCCGGAGCAGTCGTACATCCTGCTGTGGAGCCAGCTTCAACGAGACAGTGTGAGCCCGTCGCTTACAATCAAAAATACCCTGCTGGCCTCCGCCCAGTAGCGCCGAAAGTCGCAGCTGACGCCGAGTGAACAAAACTATCCAGTTTACCAACCTTAATTTCTAGCACTCAGTGGCGGTAGTTGATAAACACATGACTATCTGTTCGTGTCTCCTTTCGGGTAAGTACACGACCACACCGGTGACCTGCACCGACCCCAGCCAAATTCATCCCAACGTGGTTGGCTGCCCTTAATTATCAGTTTACCTGGGGCCATTGAACATCGGACCGAACCTGTCCAAGCCTGATGAGTACAACACAGATGGCCCGTGGGAAAAATTCCTAGCCTGGGATTCGGGCCATGTGCTCGACTGCGGCCTATAGTGGAGAATAAAATCGCTTTTTCAACAAGAGTGGTGGACTCATTGGGATTCAGTCAAGGCACTTCCACAAGCATTACTGCCCCCCAATGCATGCGTCACACGCAAGATACCATCATGAGATGGAAAGAGTGGTGATACACAGATGCGAGACCGGTGCTTTAGTCATACACTGGGCCATCCAAGAGAACAACCCTGTGACGGTGAGGGGGTAACCGAGGCCATCAATAAAGGTATTATGCCTGGCTTGTACCTTGCAGCCATATTGTGGGATTTAAAGTGTCAGCTCTTGGACCCATGTTTGTACATGAAATGTATGTGATTGTTTGTAATAAATAATTTATGTGTTTTACCTTTCATGGGGTGCTAGCAAGCAGAGATTGCTAGGCTATGAGTTTCAGGGGAGGATTTGGTGAGAAAGTCTTATTAGAGTGTGCCTAGATAGTCGCGGGTCCAGAGTTTCTGGGCGCGCTCTATAAACCCAGGAGTCAGGTCATGCAGCCCGGATACAGTAGGCACAAGGCTCCAGACAAAATCCTGCTCTGAAAAACGCTTTGTGACTCACCGCTGAACTCCCTGCTTCAGCACAGACCAGAAAGGTAGGTGGGGCGTAGGGGTTGTAAGTTATCCCAGACGTACCGGGGTCCCCCCAGTAACAGAGGGATTTCCAGTTCAATGCCGGTTACCCAGAACCAGTAAAGAGGTTCTGGGGGGTACTCCAACCATATATAAGGTTGCAAGGGTTTTTATGAAACCCAAGTCTAGTTTCCAAAGGGAATGAGATACAGCCATGAGAATGAACCTAATGGTTTTTAATTCTACCTTGGGACTTAAAAAAATATGGGAAAAAATATTTGTTTCATAGTGTTTAATAGTACATACAGTATGCTTGTGTCGGTTATTATGAGCTGTGACTTCCAGGTCCATGGTTCCGAGAGACCATGTGGCTACCAAGTTTGGTGCCACCAAGTTGCTGGGTCCCTGCACATGAAAGCCTCAGAGGTTGCAAGTGTGAAAGCCAGTTGGGCACCGGAGTTATGCTCAAGTACCAGTCCTGGATGAATGGCGGTCCAGACGACCACCATTTGCCCAAACCAGACTGTGAGGAACCTAACTCGCAGGTGGCTTCTGACGGACAAGTGAAGAAGTACCAGGTTGGCGCATGCCTTTGTCAGAATCCAAATCCGTGCTTGCCTGGCTTAGATAGACGGGCAATGCCCTGATTGGTGGTAGGATTTCTCCCACGCTCGGATGGCTGGAATATTTCATGAATGAAGCTGAAATACTATAAGAAAGCAAGCAGCCAATCCGGTTGAGAGATTTACTCAGATTCTAAGCCCAAGACAGCAGCGGCAAATTCGAAATCACCAAAGATGCTCTGAGAGAAATACCAGCGAGCCCGGCTTCAGCAATTTCAAGGTGATTGTGGCAGGACGGCCTGTAGCCGAGGTCAGGGAACAGTGCACACGTATGTTTAGGATAAATAAAAACGTTCAGTGGCTTTATTTCTCCACAGCAGTAACAATAAATGCGGGTACACTGTCCCTTTAACAAAATTAATCCTGCTCCACTTTGGGAGAAAAACTGACTAATAACACAGCAGACCTATCTAGCAGGCTGGCTGGCTAAACCAGAACCAAACCTAAGGGTACTTTAAGCAGTCAGTAAACAAATGAATAATCCCTACTTTAGTTGAAGTAGTCTTTGGTGAAATCCCTGGCTAAGGGCTCATGCAGCAGTGTGTGTTCTCTCTCTTTCTGGCAGCTACTGGCAGTCACAGATCCTTTATCTACCTTGCTGGTCTCAGGTGTCAGCTAAGAGTTCTGATTTCCTAACTTCCACCTGAGTTAACCCTTATGAGTGCTGGATGAAGCACTCAGACATATGTCTCCCAGGCGAACTGATAGGAGTTGACTTCACTCTGTCAAATACCTCCCCTGTTTGTGTGGCTAGTGTCCCACACGGCTGAAGCCCGACCCTCCACTCCTTCCCTGACAAAAAACAGCATTTCCATGGTCCTTTCCAGGTCTATGTCGAATATCAAATGAGAAGGGGTGGAGGGCAATATACCACCGGTCAACCTTGGATTTGTGTCCTTCATGGTGTTTTAACCACTTCAGGGCGCTGGTCAGTGACCAGGGTGGAAGTGTACTCTGGCGACATAAGTCTCAAGGCCTCAATTGCCCCATTTTACAGCGCGGCACTCTTCTCAATAACGGAATACCTCACTTCCCTTGGGAACAGCTTCCGGCTGATGAACAGTATGGGAGTTCAACACCATCAAATTGCTGAGACAGCACTGCTCCCAGTCCTACCTCTGAGGCATCCGTCTGGATGATGAAGGGCTCTTTAAAATCTGGGCACCGAGAGCGGGCCCTCTGACAGACACTTTTTTAGCATGTCAAAGGCTCTTGGCACTCAAGACCATTTAACTTGGGTGGGGCACTCTTTTTGTCAGATCGTTAGGGTGGGTGCAAGATATTTCTGAAAATTGGGATAAACCGCCGGTATACCCTGCTAACCCAAAAGGGAGCGGACCTGTGTCTTTGTCTGTGGGGTGGGGACTTCCTTTATTGCGGCCACCTGCTAGCTAGTGGCCTTAATATCCCTCCCCCAACGGCATAGCCCAAGTACTTTGTAGTGGATTTACCAGGGCACATTTTTTTGGATTTGCAGTGAGCCCTGTTTCTCTTAAGGATGTTAGGACTGCCTTAACACCTTCTTATATGAGACTGCCAGTGTCTGCTATAGATGACAATGTCATCCAAGTAGGCGCGCGGCATAGCCCTATGGGGTCCATTAACCTTGGAAGGTGGCTGGAGCCCCATTGTACCCAAATGGCATAGTGACGAATGGTTATAAACCGAGAGGGGGGGTGGACGAAGGCAGTTTTGCATTGGATTCTCCGCTAGAGGTATCTGCCAATTCCTTTGTGAGATCTCGGTGAGGATATACTCTGCATATGGATAGCATCAAAATCTGGATACAGCATTTACCTTTCGCAGATCCGCGCCAAAACTACACCTTCCCATCTGGTTTAGGGACCAACCCGATAGGACAGTTCCACATAGATCGTGGCCTCCTCTACCGAGTATCCCTACCACAACCATCCCGATAGGAAAACAACTCATCCTGCCCAGAAGTTTTGCAGGACATGTCCTACGATTCTGCACGATGATCACGGACACTTGGGAGTGGACAAAACATTCGGGCTAGTAAGAGACAGGTTCTTCTGGCCCAGATGCGGGAATGTGTGGAGCGCCATTGCCGGAGGTGTCTGCGGTGCATATAGCGAAAAACAATGCCTACAGGCGCAGCCCCAATGAGCATTTAAAGAGCTCTGGTCCCATGGACTAGTCTGCATGGACTTCCTCTGCATCGAGGCAGACTCAAAGGGTTCGGGAACATCTGGTATTGGAAGACCATTACACCCGATACGCCTCAAGCGTTCCCTACCAAAGACCAGAAAGCTCTCACAGTAGCCCAAAGTACTGTGAGTGATACTTCATTCATTACAGGTTCACTAATTGGATGCACTCCGATCAAGGGAGAGACTTCGAGAGCAAGTTAAAATCTTCTAAACTGCTCAATATCGAGAAAGTCCGTACGAAGCCCTATCACCCCGAAGGAGATGCCCTTCCGGATAGGTTCAACCTGGAATCAGCTGGAGCAAACACATTGAGCCAATAGTGCATGCATACAATTGCACCAGGCATGAATCCACCGGGTACACCCCTATTCATGAGTTTGGCAGAGACGCGCAACTACCTGTGAACATTCGTCTATGAGTATCTACCGATGGGGTACCGAATATGACGCACTACAAATATGTTGCAACGCTCCAGGATAAACCTCCGTAGAGTGTATCAGTTGGCGGAAAAGGCCACCGCCCAAGTGAATAAGAATAACAAGCGGAGGTAGACCATAAGGTTCGCCATGGAACTACGGCCCGAGATGATGCAGTTCTCCTGCGAAATTTAGGAATAAAAGAGAAGCACAAGTTAGCTGACTCTGGCGAGAAGCTCACTTCGAGAGTAGAGTCACAAATGCCGGACCTCCCTGTATACAGTATCCGAGTGCAGATGGAAGGGTAAGGGTCTGGCATTGAAATCACTTGCTACCATATGTGGGAGAATGTGAACCCCAACCATCCTCAGTAGTGCCGGCAAGTGAACCGGAGGAGACGAGCGAAATTCCGATGCAGCAACGGAAAATATTCAGGATTCTTTGGATGGAAAACAGAAAGAACACAGCGGAACAACGCTTCATGGTGTATTAAAAATTATAATGACATAAACAATAGATAAGTGTGAGTATCGTGCGTACATCAAGACGATGTTAAACAAATTTTTTGGGATATTGTTACCCAAAACACCACGTGGAGAAGGGATAGATGTCCTCACATGGTATGGAAGCTGGTTCCTCGGACACAAGGTTCGCTTATGTGAGTATGGAGTCTCTGAAAGTTTCTCTCCATAAACGCAATCAACAAGTATGCAGCTCTCCCATAGAATGTTGCTTCAGAGCAGAGCTCCACGCCAGCTGAAATCCTCTCTCTCCCCTCCGTCAGACCCTCCGGGTTAGTGACGTCACCGCGGGGTTCTCGCCGATATTGGCGCGATTTCACGGGGTCAGCTCGCCGTGTAGGACCGTACAGTTGAAGGCAATACTGTTAGTAGCTTTTCAACGTGTTTTCGAAACCGTGGGTTTTCTTCATCAGGATATATTAATCATAGTGGAATTTAGAGAGTTTTAATACCCACGCCAGTGCCTCATTGGCTCAGCTGACTAAATTCTCCACCAATGAGAGAATGGCGGGGAGGAGTCAAAAGGCCGGTCTGCACGCATCACTAGTTGGCATTGACACCTACAAAAAACAAAATTAACTTTATTAACAAGCAAAAATTTAAACATAAATAACATAATTTTAAACCAGACACAGAACATAAAAACACAGACAAAGCTCAGTTTTAGTCACATCCACTGAGACTCTACACGGTTACAGTGCCTAAAATATATATATAAATAATCTAATAAGTAAATGGTCTTTTAGTTTGACATTTTTGGCCAAAATTGTTGTAAGCCCCTGAGCCAACGGCACGGCCAGACCACAATCAGGGGTCCCTAACGCTAATATAAATTCTTAATAACCTGTGTAATAACAGGAAGAATGATTTTAGTAAATCTGTCAATATTAGTTGCAAAGTTCTTAGTCTGACTGAAGCTTTTATTAACCTGTACTTACCAGGAAAAAGCACTTGTATTAGAGATGTCACAGCCAAACTGCAGCAGGCAAGTTCCCCTGAGTGGAAGATGCTATGGAGTGAGCCATAACCATTTAAATGTGGGAGGGGGTGAGCTTCAATTAGGAAGGAGGTTTGCCAACCTCCAATCAAGCCATGACTAGCTGGACAAGAATTGTAAAACATACTGGACACTAACAGCTCATATTAAACCCCCAAAATAACCACAACATATATCTAAGCATATGAGTGTCACAGAGGAGTGCTACTGAGCATGGCAATATATATTTAAACCAGACACCAGAAAATAAAACACCGACAAGCTCAGTTTAGCACATCCAGTGAGACTCATACACGGTACAGTTGCTAAATATATATATATAAATATCTAATAAATAAATGGTCTTTTAGTTTGACATTTTTGGCCAAAAAGTTGTTGAAGCCCCTGAGCCAAACGGCACGGCAGACCCACATATCAGGGGTCCCTAACGCTAATAAAATTCTTAATAAACCTGTGTAATAACAGGAAGAATGTATATAGTCAATCTGTCAATATTAGTTGCAAAGTTCTTAGTCTGACGAAGCTTTATTAACCTGTACATTACCAGGAAAGCACTCTGTATTAGAGATGTCACAGCCAACACTGCAAGCAGGCAGTTCCCCTGAGTGGAAGATGTATGGAGTGAGCCCCATAACCATTAAGTGTGGGAGGGGGTGGCTTCAATTAGGAAGGAGGTTGCCAACCTCCAATCAGCCATGACTAGCTGGACAAGAATTGTAAAACATAATGGACACCTAACAAGCTCTATTAAACCCCAAAATAACCACAAACATATATATAAGCATATGAGTGTCACAGAGGAGTGCTACTGAGCATGGCAATATATATTTAAAAACCAGACACAGAACATAAAAAACAGACAAAGCTCAGTTTTAGCCACATCCAGTGAGGACTCATACACGGTACAGAATTTAGAGAGCTGTTTTAAATACTCCACGCCAGTGCCTCATTGGCCTCAGCTGACTAGTGTCATTGACAACCTAACAAAAACAAAATTAACTTTATTAACAAGCAAAAATTTAAACATAAATAACATAATGCAGAAGTCGATCGGTGATTCTAAACAAAAAGAGGGATATTAGTACATGAAAAAGAAACAACACCAAAGGTGCATCAAGTAAATAAATACTTAAAAAACTCCTCAAGTCTCCATATCCCATAATTCCAAAGAGGAAGCACGACAAATAGGAGCACATTACTCGTATAGAACACTGTAATGAAAGTACAATATATAAAACATGCCCAAAATGACGTTCTAAGAATATATACTGATAACAATTTAAAAGGACATAGAGACAAAAATTAAAATTATAAATATCTTGCTTAAA
>WSYH01013504.1:0-16960 GCA_036426205.1 Ascaphus truei
ACAGTTGTGAAAGCTACAAAACCTAGTAGACAGTAATACTGATACAGTTGTGGACAGCTACACACCTACTGATACAGTGTGACAGCTACACACATCTACTACACAGCACTCTACAGGTGACAGCTACCACACACTTTACTACACAGCACTGATACAGGGTGACAGCTACACACATCTACTGATACAGTGTGACAGCACACCATCTAATACAGCACTGCTACAGTGTGGACAGAAATAACACACATCTACTACACAGCACTGCTACAGTGTGACAGCTACACACATCTACTACTACAGCAACTGACAGTGTGACAGCTACACAAATTACTGATACAGTGTGACAGCTACACACATCTACTGATAGAGTGTGACAGCTACACACACTACTGATACAGTGTGACTGCCACACACATCCACTGATACAGTGTGAAGCCACACACATCTACAACAGCAACTGCTACTATACAGTGTGACAGCTACACACATCTACTACAGCACTGCTACAGTGTGACAGCTACATACATCTACTACACAGCACTGTACTATAACATGTGACAGCTACACCATCTACTACACAGTACTGATACTGACAAAGTGTGAACAGCTACACACATCTACTGATACACGTGTGGACAGCTACACACATCTACTACACAGTACTGATACTGACACAGTGTGACAGCTACACACATCTACTGATACAGTTGTGACAGCTACACACATCTCTACTACACAGCAACTGATACTGACACAGTGTGAAGTACACACATCTACTGATACAGTGTGACAGCTACACACATCTACTAACAAGCACTGATACTGAAAGGTGAACATAACACATCTACTACAGCAGTGCTACTATACATATTTAGTAAGGCGAATCTATCAGAAAGGTCACTCAAGATGACGTCTTATTACATTTTTATGACTGATTTCATTACAGTAATTTGAAGTTCAGGCATTTCACTCAAGGTGATAAATACGGGATAGTTATGCGTCCGACAGACCATTCCGGCACAAGGGACAAGTCAATGAAATAAGGGGGGAAATCCCGTATATATGGAACGTCTGCATCCTAGTGCAACACAACAGCATAATATGACTAAAGCAACACACCAACTGCAACATACTGTGACCACAGTAACGCCACAAACACAATGTGACCAGAGCAACACAACAAACACAATGTGATTAGAGCAACACAACAAACATAATGTGACCACAGCACACTCCAACTACATACTGACCAGAGCAACACACCACGTACAGAATGTGGCTAGAGAAACCTAACAACACAGTGTGACCAGAGTAACGGAACAAACTACACAATGGGTCGAGGCAACACAAAGGATAACGCAGTGACGTTCAATATCAGCAAGAGACAAACAGTGTAACCCCCCGGCAACACAACAACTACAGCACATGTGACCTGAGCATCACTACAACACACAATGTGAAGCAGCATAGGGGTACACCACAATACAATGTGACCAGTTCGAAACAACAGAGATAACACAATAATACAGCCAGAGCCAGCAGAGATTATTACAATGTCACTAAGGCAACCCAACAACACAATGTGACAAGCACAGAGGCAATAAAACAACACAATGTGCAGCAACCTTAACAATAGACAGAATATTATAACAACACAATCAAAACCAGTACAAGACAATGCAACAAACACTAGTTTAGCAACACAACCACAAGCCAATGTGAACCACACAGTCAGAACAATGCAGGATAACAACCTCAACACACACTTAGAACCAGCACAGGATCATGCAACCACAAACGACAACATCACAGGCTGAATCACCAAAGGACAATGATCACATACACAAACAGAGCCAGGAAAGAATCACAACCAGAACTAACACAGGACAACACAGTCACAACTGACATTGTAAACAGCACAAAAACACTACCATGACATCACAATCCAGACTAACACAGCACCACAACATCAACAAAAGAGTGGGGATTGTCCATTAAACAGCGAAAGTGCAAATCAGGGCACTATGGCACGGAACTCCCATTCAGGTTAATGGAGGTTTCTGTGTGATAGTGCCATGCAGGGTCGCTGATAAGGGGGAAGAGCTGGGACAACTGGGGCATGGGCCCGGCCAGAGGTCAGGTCCAACTTCTGCATCCTGCTGCCAGGCCACAGCTGTCACCATCTGGTGCGGGTCTCTCTGCCCGGCTTGCCACTCCCCCGCTGGGCTTCAGACCGGGGCTGCTCTACGCCAGAAGCTTCCGGGTGTCGGGAGCCTGCGGGTGGGGCCAAGGAGAGAAGGAAATCGCATGGAGCAGAGAGAAATTGTGTGTTTGTCTCGAGCGCGTCACACTTTTCCCATTGTGTCCAGTTATTTTTGGAGAAGCCACCTGGCAACCCTATGTGTGTGGGGTATTTGTGTGTGTGTGTGGGGGGGGGGGGGGGTATTGTGCATGGGTGGGTTAATATGAATTGGGGTGATATTATTATGTGTATGGGTATTATGTGCCTGTGTGTGAGGTATAATTGTTTGTGTGTGTATTGTGTGTGGTGTGAGGGGGTATCTTGTGTGTATGTGTGGGTGGTATTATTGTGTGTGCGCTTCCAAGGGGGTTGCCATGTTTGTGTGTGTGTGCGCTGCAGGGGGTGCCATGTGTGTGTTGTGTATGTGTTGTGGTGCGGTGAGGGGGCAGGTGCCATGTTGTGTGTGTGCGCTACAGGGGGTACCGTGTTGTGTGTGTTGCGCTGAAGGGGGGGTGCGATGTTTGCGCTGCAGGGGTGGGTTGCAATTGTGTGTGTGCTGCAGGGGTGGGTGCCATGTAGTGCGTGTGTGCTGAGGGTGGGTGTCGATGTGTGAGTGCTGCAGGGGTGGGTGCCATGTGGTGTTGAGTGCTGAGGGGTGGGTGCGGTTTGGTTGCGCTGCAGGGGTGGGTGCCAGTGGGTGTGAGTGCTGCAGGGGTGGGTGCCATGTGGTGCGTGCTGTGTCCTGCAGGGTGGGTGCCATGGTGAGTGCTGCAGGGTTGGGTGCCATGTGTGAATGCTGCAGGGGTGGGTGCCATGTGGTAGTGAGTGTGCAGGGGGTGGGTGGATGGTGAATGCTGCAGGGGTGGGTGCCATTGGTTGTGAGTGCTTCAGGGGTGGTACAATGTGTGAGTGCTGTAGGGGTGAGTGCTGCAGGGGTGGGTGCCATGTGGTGTGTGAGTGCTGCAGGTGGGGAGGTGCCATGTTGTGTGTGCTGCGCGGGGGGAACCATGTTTGTGTGGGCTGTGCGGGGGGTGTCGTCTGTGTGTGCTGCATGAGGGGGGTGCGATATTGTGTTGAGTGCAGGCGGGGGGGAGATTCCATTTTGTGTCTGCTGCAGGCGGTACTACACTGTGTGTGCTACAGGGAGGGGGGGGTGATACATTTGGTGTATTGAGGAGGCAAAAATTTAGGGGCAGCGAAAAGGTATGGGCCTAAGGTTGGCAAAATTGTAAATCCGCACTGCCCTCCAGTAAATGTCCGCGCTTAGGACACAGACTGACCCTGGGTCACACTCGATCAATCCTGATCTCATTCAGGCTCTTGCAGACAGGGCCGTTTTAAGACCTTCGTAGGCCCGAGGCACTTTTATTTCTAGAGGCCTGTGTGTCCGATATTTTACTCCATTTTATGCTAGTTTCAACGTTGCTTGTTTCTTTCGATACTAGCGATATTTGGCATCAATACTTTGTTTCGATATTTAAAGGTATCGATACTTCGAAGGCATTCTCAATTAAAATTTGCTGTTTTCTCTTATTTTGTGATTTTTTTTGTTTAGGTATTTTTCAAGGAAATATCGTAGGCCCCAGCCTATAAAGCGGCCCTGCTTGCAGATCTGGTCTCAGGTGCCCAGCCAACCCCTCTTAAAGCTCCATTCCCATAAATCCGGCTCCTCCCACAGCCTAAGGCTGCGTCCCCGCTGGCGCTGACCGCGCTCAATATTACAAGTACAAGAAGAAAAAGCGGCAAGCACTGAGCGCAAAGCAGCCTAAGGTACGCCCCCGCTGTCTGTCTGCACTCGTGCGCCTTCCAGGCTGGCGGCGCGTGCAGCTCTGTTCCCCGGTCTGTGCAGAGTTGCAGGGGGAAAGAACTGGGGAGGGGGAGGCGGGGAAGGAGAGGGGACGTGGTAGGGAGCACGGACATGACGTCACCGGCAGGTTCGTCCTCTTTGGCTGAACCGCCGGGGTGGGGGGGGGGGCGTGGCCAGCGCTCCATCGCCAGTTCTGAAGACAGTTTTATAGCCTTCAGAAAAATCTGGGCGCACAGCGCGGTGGCCAGCCCTGGTAGTGGGCCGGCCCCATTGAGGGTTCTTGTCGCTGCAGTGCACGCCATAGCGCTGATCCTATGTCCATCATAAGTCACATGTCCTTTGGACACGGAGAGGAACCTGACGGGGCAGTGTGAGGGGTTTCTGCATCACTTAGGGGGGTTACCACTGTTTTTATTTAAAATAATTGAAATGAAGGATTATCTCACTCACAAACATGCCTCTTGGTGTTTATGCGGGTTAGGCTGATTGCTGGTTGTGGGTCCTCCACGTCTTCCTTCTGCCGTTGCGATTAAAATCCTTAAATCTTGCAAGAGTGTTCATTGTATACATCCTAATACACCTAATTAGGCTTTTTCACCTATCTCCCAACCCCACTATTTAAGTCACTTTAGTAAGATTTGTTAGTGCCTTTCACATTCTCTTTTTCACTAATCACATAGAACAGTTGGTTTCCAACTTTTTTTGGTTAAGGAGCCCTAAGTGCAATTCTGAGGAACCCTCACCTTCTAATAGCGCGTCTGAGTCAGATGCATTGTAAGGAACCCACCCTTATATAGCGCGTCTGAGATCAGGTGCATTGTAAGGAACCCCAACCCTCTCTAATAGAGCGTCTGAGATCAGATGCATTGTAAGGAACCCAACCCTCTCTAATAGCGCGTCTGAGATCAGATGCATTGTAAGGAACCCCACACCCTCTCTATAGCGCGTCTGAGATAGATGCATTGTAAGGAACCCCAACCCTCTCTAATAGCGCGTCTGAGATCAGGTGGCATTGTAAGGAACCCCCAACCCTCTCTAATAGAGCGTATGAGATCAGATGCATGTAAGGAACCCCAACCATATCTAATAGCGCATACGAGACAGATGCATTGTAAGGAACCCCAACCCTTCTAATAGCGCATACGAGCAACACACGTATTTAGTGCATATCGCAATAGCAGACCACTTCTTTACAGGAGAAATGACTCAGAATGAGTCGGAAACCCATTTAGGGCAGCGACGTGGGACCCAAGGTTCCTAGGAAATCTGGTTGAAAAACACTGACAAAGAATATCTGAGCGTAATCCCCCCCCCTCGATATATGTTACATAAGGTTACAGTAACAATATAAAACAATATTTGATATGCATAGAAGCAGGACCAGCTTGCAAAATCCCGGGCTCTGTGCAAACTGTGAGTGTGGGGCCTTTCCCTACCAGTGGGGTGGTGACGGTGCTGAAGGTAGCCGCCGGGGGATCCTGAACAAAGAAGTTGGGGGGTTCCGGCATGTCCAGTATTACCTCTATGTTTTAATGGACAAGTGTCCAAATAAAGACAGTTGTTTCAATATTTTACACCTGGAAACGTGTGGTGTGTGTGTGTGTGTGTGTGTGGGTGTGTGTGTGTGTGTGTGTGTGTGTGTGTTGGTGTGTGGTGTGTGGGTGTGTATACGGTATAACAATCAGAAAAGGGCAATTTCTGTCTGGAGTATGACAGGGTGTTATAGTGGCCGTGCGCGCGCGGCATATTAATTTGGCTGGGTTAGTCAGCCTTTATATATACAGGGGCCGCGCGTGCGCACGGCAGTGAGTGTGCATCCGCGACAGAGGGGAAGACAGGGAATACAATGATTTTGCGCCGCTACCGGTGCTGAAACGTATATGATATGTGTGTATGTGATATATGTATGCATGTGTATGTATGTATATGTGGGTGTGGGTGTGGTGTGTGTGTTGTGTGGGTGTTTGTGGTGTGTGTGTGTGTGGTGTGTGGTGTGGTTGTGTATGTATGTGTGTGTCTGCACAATGTTAATAAATATTTATTTACCAATGTGTTTTTTTTTAAATAAATAATAAATTACACTACATACACACACCACACCACACACACCACACATACCAACATACACACACATATACCACATATACACAATACACATAACATACAGTCATACACTCGCGCACGTATACACACAACGTGTGCGGCACGTGCACGCACCTTTGCACAGGCACATGCGCGCTCACGCCCCGACACAGTATATAACAGCCCTAAGGGACAGTTGCAGACTGGGGGGAGGGGGAGTGTGAGGCCATTAGTGGAATTAGTAGACAAGAAGAAGTTTCTGTTGTGTACGTGAGGCTGTTAATATGTAAGGCGTAGTTCCAGGCTGAGCACACACCGCAGAGGGACAACCGTTTTTTAGCATCTGATTAACTATATATTGTCATGTGAGAGCATATCACCCAACTGTACTTATTTAGCAGGGACAGTATAGAGAAAGCAATTCACACGAAGGGTTGAGCTGCAATCAACGTTGTTTTATTGACGATTAGCACTTATTCACGTTTTAATTTTTTACTTAATCACGGGTGTATATGTTATATTTCTTGTGTATGTGCACAAGTGTTATCTAAAATTGTCATATGTACTTTATTCTTCACGTTAGGATTTCTTCACCAATGCAAAGTCCTATCATGCTATAGGTTCTTTAAACTCTTTAGGTTCTTGCACTGATTTTGTAAAGCACATGATGGGTTGGGTTAGCGCCCAGTGTAACTTTCATTCTCTCTTAGCAGGGACAGTACCTGATCTGTCATGTACGTATTAAAAAACAGATGCACCTATTTGCCAGGGGTTGAAGCTCCGAACCTTCAACTAATAAAAACAGCTGGCAGACTGATAACTGAACCGATAATGATCAACTAGTAGGGGGATTTCACCCCACTTCTGTTGTATGTGTATATAAGTATACTGTACACAAATAAAGGCCAAAGTACACAGTTTATTGCATCAATAATCACGTGTTGCTGTGAATCCTGTCACTTGCTGGGAAGTCCTATACCCTGCCACTAGCAAGGGGGAAATGGGCATTTGTATCAAGGCGACCGTGATGCAATTCTAGGCAAACAGCCGCTTTTATATGTAACAATGACAAAAATCCCATTGAAATCGGTAGGATTGTTTCTGTGATAGGCTTGGTGCAGTTGGCTTTGCTTCACAATGGCACTATATTTGCCTTGATGCCCCATGGGAGGGGCAGTTGTTTCAGGCTAGGACCCACAATGGCACCGTGTTTGCCTTGATGCCCCTTGGGAGGGGCAGTTGTTTCAGGCTAGGTCACACAATGGCACCGTGTTTGCCTTGATGCCCCTTGGGAGGGGCAGTTGTTTCAGGCTAGGTCACACAATGGCACCGTGTTTGCCTTGATGCCCCTTGGGAGGGGCAGTTGTTTCAGGCTAGTCACACCATGGCACCGTGTTTGATTGATTGCTGCCCTTGGGGGGCAGTTGTTTCAGGCTAGGTCACACAATGGCACCGTGTTTGCCTGATGCCTTTTGGGAGGGCAGTTGTTTCAGCTAGGTCAACAATGGCACCGTGTTTGCCTTGATGCCCCTTGGGGGGGCAGTTTGTTTCAGGCTAGGTCACACAATGGCACCGTGTTTGCCTTGATGCCTCTTGGGAGGGGCAGTTGTTTCAGGCTTAGGTCACACAATGGCACCGTGTTTGACTGATATGCCCCTTGGGAGGGCAGTTGTTCAGGCTAGGTCACCAATGGCACCGTGTTTGCCTTGATGCCTTTTGGGAGGGGGGGCAGTTGTTTCAGGCTAGGTCCACAATGAGTGAGAGCGGAGATCTCTGAACCACAACTATGCTTTTCATGAAAACTATTGACGTCAAAGGATTAAACTCCATTATTCGAGGCTAAAAAACGAATTTATTCGACTGCAAAGAGTAATGGGCTGCCGAGTAAGATTTTTCCAGCAACGAGGAGGTTAAAACTGGTGGGCCAAACGGTGTGCCAGGCCGTTTCCATGGTCGACAGTGACGCTGCCAGCGCTCGCACCTACGTCAATACCCTGGGCGACGCGCACACCTTGTGTTTACCTTAGAAACCATGGCGGATACGGGGACGCGGAAGCGTGAAGACCGAGTCCAGCCGGGGAGGACCCGTTAACAGCAGCTGTCCGAATACAACAACACGAGCAGCGGCAGCCGTGATCGGGGATATCAGGGTATTCACGGGTGCCCCCACCCAAAAACCGCCGCTGCGGTATCTCCCATTCATGCACCGACACAGCAATGTACCTGGAGTAAGCTGGCTGGTGATTGGACAACACACGTACGTGACCGTGTGTGTATGTCAATATGCGCCTTCTTGCCCAATGATATTACCCGGGATTTTACTGACAACACTTGTGACGTTTTAGGCTGCGCTTATAGTGCCGGCACATCGCGTCAAAACAAATGCATTGCCACCGAGTGTGCGCTTTAGTAAGCGCGACGCGACGGCTTGGGTCGCGATCACTGGAAGTAATCTCAATTTGATTTTTCCAGCGACCGTACCCCTGAAGTCACGGTTACCGTCACGCGTACCGTCACTGTGCATAAAAGCATGGGGTGAAACAAAGTAATAATTATAACCTTTAAGTTTTACACAAACTGGATTAAAATACCCCTATGTTAAAAAGGGGGGATATGTGTATCACACATGTGAAATTTCCTCCAAACAACAACATTCTCATCTGCGTCAGATGTAGAAAGCTTGTTTCTTGTATTTGTCTCAGGAGCAGAGTCTGGCGCTGCCTATGAAAAGACGACAACGTTAAAAGAAAACTGCACCAGTTATAGATGCATTTTTAATATTGGCTGACTCTCTCCTCCCCCACTCCTTTATAACCCACTCCCCAAAATGCTCACTGAGCAAAATGGGAGCAACAGTCTTGATACTCAAAGCAAATTGAGTAAAAAGAGCGTATTAGCGTCTGGTTTGGAGCAATGGTCCGTTTGCAACACTTGGACATATCGGAAGTGCAATCCTGTGGTGGAAGAAAAAAGTGGTGCACTGCTATTGATTAAAAGATGGAGGCTGGATCGCTCAAAAAAAGTAAAAGTTAAAAAGTATTTATTGGTCTCCTCGCAAAATTATAAATCAGGTAAGAGGCAGGCAGAGAGAACCTCTGATGCGTTTTTGCGCATGTGTGCACTTGCAAAGACGTGGTACTCTGACCTGGACACATTAAAAATAAGATCCATACTGGAAGGTCCGCCCTCTGCTCCTCAAAGCTGTTCCTCTCAACCAAACCGCCATGGTAGAACGGTCATTCTGGTGTGTGGAGTCGAGTGGCGGTCCCTCTGGTGGGAATCCACATTACATCAAAAATCAACAACATCAAACATGTACTGAATCATAAAATATGTATGTAGATGCATATATGTATATTTTTAAATAGAGAGCAAGTGATATCGCCACATCGTTCTTCAGCCAACACACTATATCATGAAGACGGGGATATGTGAAGCAAAACTGACGATGGCGACCTCCCCATCATAAATCTGTACAACAAAAATAAACTACGATTTATGCACTACAAATAATTAGTACAAAATTGTTAAAAAATAATATATTAAAAACATAGGCCGATTTCTTCCTTGATGGACACATTGCCAAATGATTATATTTCAAGAAGCTGAGAGGCAAATAAAAATCTCAATTATATACGATAAACCTATCAATATAAAGAACGAACTAGCAAGGGCAATTTATTCGATATCCTGAAACTACTCTACTTTTTTTTTTTTTTCTATAGACCACTGTCAATGTAATATTTTTGATGGTCTCTATTATTGTAATATTTAATATTTTTGTTATGTCATAAAATTTAGTTAAAGATATAAATCTTATCATGGGATATGGAGTCCCTGTCCATAGCTTACTGGGCACACGTGGCCTACGGTCTGATGACCGGAAGAATACAGAACAGTATGGGGGGGTGCAACTTGTTTACTTAGACCTTGCTAAACTCTGATACCTCGTGAATCCTCAGCGAGGATCAACCACACACGTATTACAGGTTACAGAGATGTCTGGGACCCAGTGTTCTTAGAAACCCTAACAGAAAGAAAAGAAAAAAAAGTCCTTGGCGCACTATCAGGTATGGAAACCCGATACACATAAAAGTTCCCAATTCTCTGAATGTAGGAGCAGTTCGGGGTCCGGAATGGATATCTCAGAGTCTCTGGATGGTAGTCTGAATCTGCAATTACACAAAACAAAACGACCATTGCGCAGTAACCTCTGATTATTCGTTCACACACCACACCGCTGCTAGCTACTTACTTAAAGTAGAAGATAAAGGGCCTTGCAGGTAATCTTTAACTTGTGCTTCCGTGTGTGCAGGCGTGGATATCAGTGGATTACCAGATGGTATTAACCCTCTCCACACAGTAGCGAATACATGCATAAAATGGTAGATAGAATAAAAACCAATGGTATGATACCATAAAAATTATAAAATGAATAAACAATAAGGACTCACAGCAGTACACTCACATGCTGACCACCCTATGGACAGGATACAATGGGCGTCCGCTAGCTGAGAGGATAGAAAAGCGGGATATGGAGGTAAGGTCCTGCGTTTCAAACATTACTTCAGAGAATGGGAATTTTATTGTATCAGATTTCCATACCTGATAGTCGCCCAAGGACTTTTTTTCTTTTCTGTTACCATTTGTACTAACCTTATGGATAGGTTTGTTTGTTAATCCTTAGGTCAGCCACTCCCTCATTCACTATTAGGCATTTGTGGGATCCCTTGCACACCTGGTATACCTTTCATTTAAGTATATTCAGTTCACGTTTACTTTCATTCATTATTTGTATTGTAAGTTTAGATTTGGTAATACGGTTGAGCGCTTCGTATATGATTAGTTTTTTTTCATTTTTAGCACCAATCTTAGAACCCGTGAGTTGAACAAACACTGGTGTAGAGAGTGCACCAACTTCTGCAAGAATATTATGCCTTGGGTGCTGCATTCCAAATGCAGGAGAAACTGCAACGCCCCCTGGGTACAAGTGGTAGAGTGGATACCAACTGTATAGGAGTTAATACGCTTAAGTATAACTTTATTCATCAACGTTTCACTGAAACGACTTTCACGAGACTGTCAGCTTGTAAGCTCTCACTTTGACCCTCGTGAGCCCATGCTTGATCCTGTCTCTTGCAGGCAGATGCAGCCTCTGTAGTTTTACTTTACAAGCAGAAACAAAAGGTTTAGAAGAAATTCTATAAACTGGCTGGATCCCAAAGATCTGGCACCCTTGCCTGCTACAGAAAGTGGGAGCTTGCCCGGACTCAGCCAGGTATTCATATTTGTGCTGTTATTAATATTCATTTTTGTGTGCTCAAGCCTGCTTTGCTGCATTAGCAGATGCAATCCAGGGGAATGTGACAATTGCCAACGAGCGATGCAGTACTGGACTAAACATATACAAAAGCTCCAAAGAACCTGCCCTTTAGGGATACTGTGGTAGACTATGAACTAATGCGAGGTCTTGCAAAAAATTGCAGAGCACCTATTAGCAACTGTGAAATAGAAAACACTGTCATGTTTACTAAGCGAGGATCCTAATGTCCAACCCAAGTACTTCCACCACCGGATAGTCCATAGGTCCTTCTCCCATTCAGATGAAGGCTGCCTGGAAAGTGTCCTATTTATTATTATATTTAATTACCAAAACAAATCGCCAGCCCAGAAAAAAACATCAGTTGTATCGGAATCAACTTCAAGATGTTGAAGAATAATAATGTCTGCATGAACGTTAACATACACTAACGCTGGCGCCCTCAGTCACAGTGCATAGCTGTAGTGGCGGCCGCAGGTGACCATAGGTTAGCTGTTCATTGCACTGTGCCAGGTCGATAGAAGGTATTCATCACGGAAGACCGGTTTTTATTGCATTCGGCTAATACGTATGTCGAAACTGCACCCTTAAAGGCATGAAACGCTGTTGGACACTGTGTTTTTTTAAGAGAACCCTTGAAATAGGGTTTATAGTTCATTAAGACTGCAGTTAAACCAGGGGTCGCCAAATCGGGCCTCACGAGCGCCTGGTAAGTTTTAAGGAGATTGCGGCTACAACACAGGGATTCCATCACTGCTCACTGATTCTTGCCCGCAACACCTGTGCGAAGGCAGGGATAATCCGGTAAACCTGACTGGTGGGGGTGCTTGAGGACTTGGTTGGACCGCCGCTGCAGAGTAGACAATCTATTACTATTTGGACAGTGCTCATTAAGAGCACCAGATTGGCGCTTTGCTTTCACAGCGCCGCTCTTAATAGGGTACCGTCACATTCCCTCACATTTTTACTTTTTTATTTTCCCCGTTGTCAACCATGGTGAGATGCGGAGCCGGCGCAGGTCTTCTACAGTCCGCGGACGCGATCTTGGAGGTTTGCTGAAGTGCTGGACCTTGAGCAGAAATGTGAGTGGTGCAGCGAGAGTTGGAGGGAGAAGGAGGAATGCAGCGAGATCACGAGAACAAGAGCGAACCGCAAGCACAAGGTGACAGAAGCCATCACAGGCGGGTCCTGAACTTCTCTTAAAGCAATTCAAGGTGCAAGCCCACTTAGCTGGACAAAAAATAACCTTCAAAGGGCTGGTTGTCCCTCCACAATCTGCCAAATACATCCAGACACATCGCCTATACCACTGGATTGAAAGGAGGAAGAAATAAAGGGATTGATTGTATACAAAATCAAATCTAACAACCATAGTTTTTCTTGTAGAGATTGAGGGCATTAAGTTTACTAAGTTAAGTCTGGTAACGAACGCAAGACATCCGACAGCCCATTAAAGATTAAGACTGCGTAGGTAAAATATTATGTTCTGGCTTTTTGCTCTTGTGTGTTCCTTGTCTCTTCAGAAGGACGGAGACCACCGACAGTGAGTGCCAGAGAAACAGCATTGAATTGGCATGGTCATCCCACCCACATGCACCTACTTCCTTGGTAGTGGGGGGGGGGGGATCGTGCCAACCCAGACGGCCACAATGGAGGAAGGAGGCAGATGATTCGCAGCACGGAGATCAAGAAAGCCAAGTATGAGTTTGAGAGGGGACGTTGGCCAAGCACTGCGACGGGCAGAGAAGGGTGGAGCTATCACACCTGCGAAGGTTATCCGTTACATGGAGGAGTAAGACCAGGGCCAGAGCAGAAGTACATGGGCAACATGCCACTGGGCCGACTATATGCCTATAACTATAATCGGCACGCACTTGCCATAAGTGTTGTGTGTGTGTGGGTGTGTGTGTGTGGTTGTGTGTGTGTGTGTGTGTTATATAATCTCGATATATAGATATACTATATATATATATATATATATATATATATATAATATGAGACAAAAAACAAACAAAGAAGCGCAAGATCCATAGCACGTAGAGAATAACAAAATAATGGTACTTAGATTTGAAAAAACAGCAACCAATAAGAATGTTTGCACTTACAGGGAGATTTAAAATAGAAACCATTCATGGAGAGAAAACTCTTGTGGTCACTCTGCGATGGTAGGGGGAGTCCAGGATTAGAGGGGGAGTAAAACGCCCCAGGGATCCCCACGAAAAATCCTATCTCGAGGTGGCACAAGGGTGAGAGAGGTATCCACGAGACCACTTATCACACCAATGCGCGTACCTTTGCTCCCTCATATGGTGGTTGCCAGCACTCAAATTGCCGACAGAGGTCGAGCGCAGGGAAGCACAGGGCCTCCAAGTACACCAACACGAACGCGATGATCGTCACAGCTAAGCGTTTAGTCACACTATATATATATATATATATATCATGTATAGGTGTGTGTATATATAATATTTAAATGGTTTGACAGCAAAGGGTCGGCACGGTGTGCCCATTTGCATGTCATTTCCCAGAATCCCTTGCTGCAGTGGAAAGAGTGCTGTGTGCTGGGTGATCATGGTGAAAGGCGGGGTTGACGACATGTCTAGACATGCAAAGGAGCATACAGTATAGTCATTTGCTATATGCTTTACTGGGGAGGATTTTTGTCACTTTGTTTTACCCACAAACGTTGTGTGGTGAATTCTATCCCATGTTTCATTTTGCAAAAGTCAGGATACACACAAACCCCACATCTGAGGAGACCCATTAGGTCGAAAAACAGCTGTCTGTGGGTCGGGTTATGGCTTGCATCTGAACCCAGGCTGTGCTCAAAGCTGTTGTAAAATGCAGCAAAGCTTAAGCTTATAGGGGAACATGTTAACTGGTTTTGCATTGAAGCAAACGGTGGCACCGTGTGCTCATGTGCATGTCATTTCCCAGAATCCTTGTGCAGTGGAAGTGCTGTGTGCGGTGATAATGGGAAAATGGATGAAATGAAGGCGGGTTGCAGACCGCTCTAAGACATTGCAAATGAGCATACATGTAATATTTCATTTGAGAATATATATATAACACGCGCACACACCCAGACACACACTTTATATATGTAAGAAAGAACGAACGCGCGTGCCAAATAGCGGTTTATCTGTGTGACATTTATCTTTAAAACATTGATACTTAAAAAGGCGCACTCCACAAGTGTCGCTTAGATGTAGCGCATTTAAGTTTAGAGATGTATCACTCAACAGATTAGTACTCATCTGGGGCTTAAACCAGCTACATAAGGGGGGCAAAAATGATCGAAAATCCTGGCATCAGGGTATGTATGAGAGTCCACAAGGAGGTGGGGATGGGATTGGAAATATTAAAGAGACAATTCTCCGAAGGATTACGTCACCCGCGAGGTAGTCACGATACCAAAAACCGCACAAAATGGGCAATTTCACGAAGACTGGCTTGTTGGGTATCATTAGTTCACCGTTACCGGCCTTAGATTGATATGCCTTCCAAGCAGCTCATTGGGTGTATGGAGGGCTTCACCCTCCACCACCGATAGCAAAACTATAAGCTTAGGGGCAGCCCGGGCATCCGTTTTTGAATCAGTGCAGACATGCAGGGGGAGAGTCTCGGATGACTTCCAAAAAGTGACGTTGATGCCGGCACTTACTCACAAAAGTTACGTATTTTAACCCCGTCAGGGTTCTCACATTTTTCACGTAGCTCAGGGAACAAATAATACATGATATTCAAGGAGGTACCATGCTCATTTGGTTATGCCCTTGACGTTGGGACTTGCAGCTTTTAAACACCTTTGGCAAAGGGCTTAACAAAATAAACTTATTCAATGAGGGGGGGATTCAACTTATTTTCTCTTGGCCTAATGGTTAGGAGCGCAGGAAATTTTAGGAATGTTCTTTTTGAGTGATCTTCTATGTAAGGCCGATCTTATAACATGCCAAGCAAACTTTCTAGAGCGGAAGGAGGCGGTAATATGTACAGTCTGTGTCAAGTATTGTAAAAATTACCATGCAGGAAATTAGATGCATTATGAGCATTGAGTGTAAATTATACAAAGGTATCTGTATAAACGTTGTGTGGCACTATTACTATATAAATGCAAGTGAGGACCATGTTTACCACTGCAAGTACTATAAAACATGTGTCATATGGGCTTTGTACACCACAATATGCAGGCTGTGGGTACAGATGGACATTTACTCCCCTGAAAGGACGTGTGCCTATTTATTCCTTTGTTGGAAGGACAATTGGCACGACAAGCTCCGGGCTGAGGAAGCGGCATCCTTAAAGGTTCCAGAAGACAGAGAAAAATGCAGTGCAGCTCAAACAGGTTGTGGTTAGAAAGAGTACATACGTATAGGGGGCCAGGGCACACGCAAGGATGTACGAGTACATACTAGTTTATAGGCGGGGCACACGCAGGATTAGAGTACTACAGGATAGCGGGGCACACGGAAGGTAGAGTATATTAACAGTTATAGGCGGGGCGGCACCACGCAGGATAGGAGTACATACCAGTATAGCGGGGGCAACACGCAGGATAGAGAGTAAAAGTAACATACAGTATGCGGGGACACGCAAGGAGAAGAGTAGTACATACAGTTAGGGGGGAACACGAAGGATTACAGTACATACAGTATAGCGGGGCACACGCCGGATAGAGTTAATACAGTATACGCGGCACACCGCAGGATTAACAGTACCTAAAGTACTCGGGCCCCAGCTCAGAGACCAGACCAGAAAGACAGAGACAGGGACAGACAGACAGAGACAGGCGACAGACAGAGACAGACCGACAGAGAAAGAAGACAGACAGCCAGAGACACTGACCAGACGACAGACGGACAGACCGGACAGAGGACAGACAGACAGACAAGAGACGGACAGACAGGGCCAGAAAGGACAGAAAGACAGAGACAGACAGACAGACCTGAGACCGACAGACCAGACAGACAGCAGACAGAGAAAAGACCGACCGGACAGAAGTATCAGACAGACAGACAGACAGGGACGACAGACAGAGACCAGACAGACAGACAGGAGGACAGACAGACAGAGACAGAAAGACAGAAACAGACAGACAGACAGGACAGAAGACAGGAAAGGAGACAGACAGACAGACAGGACAGACAGACAGAGACAGAAAGGACAGACAGAGACAGACAGACAGACAGACAGAGACAGACACAGACAGGACAGACAGACCGACAAGACAGCCAGACAGAGAACAGACAGACACAGACAGAGACAGACAGCAGACAGAGAGGAACAGACACAGCCAAGACAGACAGACACAGGACAGACTGACAAGACACAGCCAGACAGACTGACAGACAGACAGACAGAGAGCACAGGACAGGACAGACAGGAGAGAGACAGACAGACAGACAGAGACAGACAGACACACATCTACTACACAGCACTGCTACAGTGTGACAGCTACACACATTTACTACACAGCACTGATACAGTGTGACAGCTACACACATCTACTGAT
>WSYH01013505.1:0-2500 GCA_036426205.1 Ascaphus truei
TTAGAAATATAATATACAGAAGATTGGATGATTTAAAGTTGTACTCATCTTTACTCACATGTACTCATCTGTACTCACCTGTACACCCCCACTCCAGTGGAGTTAATTAAAACATTCAAGGGAATAATCTGTGATCTTATTTTCTGAACAGAACATTTCTTTGATATAACATTTATTTATATCATTGTAGTACCTTTTCCCCCACCCTAAGTGAGATCATATAGTTACCGGTGTATTCTGATGCTGGTGCATACCTGTTAGGTAGAACAGAAGGCCTGAGATCTCCGCGATGGTGTAGGGAGACATCAGGACAGGCTATCAGTGATGGTTCTTCAGTCAGCGCAATGCCTCCAGCCCAGGAGGATTCTGGTGCAGCCAGGATGAACCCCATAGGCAACTCATCTTAGTGTTCACACTCCAGACATAACACCAGAAAGGGTATAACTGGAGTTAATTAGGTTCAGTACATCATTTCGGGTTCCATTCCCTGAAGGCAGTACCCCGGGCAAGAGGCCCTGAGCACCCCTCCTCAGCATACCTTAAACCCTAACAGGGCAAGGCCTCAGCCCTCTCCTGTCCAGGAGAGACTTACTTCTGCGTCATCAAAGCAGGGAGGGCAGCACAGATCTAACTCCCTGAACCCTTACTCTAACCTCTAGAGGGAAACCCCCTACTGTACTTCCCAGGGGAGTGGCTTGTAAGCCAGCCTCCTATCACTCATAGGCCCCCTTGTAATACCAGACTTCTCCTGAACTGCACTAGGTAAGACACACATAACAATATAGCCAGGCCCTGCAAGATTTGCTCCCAACACTGCCAAATCTTTACTTGGACTTACAGTGCTAGAGGGGCCAGAGAATTAGTAGCCCGAGGGGACCTGGCTACATCTTTAAATTATGGTTTATTTTTATGTTCACCTGTACCACTTAGGTAATTTTCTAACTGTATACAGTATATCAAAATATAGTCATATGTTTATTAGGCCATTCCTTGGCAACACTTCTCTGTATGCCTATTGCCCACGTGACAAACCAGAGGTGGTGACAGGGACAATTAGCTTCTGCATCTGGAAGTACATCTGATCTACTGTACACTCTATCCACCATAACACCACATGGACTTTATGAAGAGCTACAACTATCATGTTTTCTTTAATTGGTGTGACACTGGAAAGCTAGTCTATATGCTGTATCACTTTGCTGATGTCTTGATACTTAGACCTAACTGAGGGCATCTTCCACTCTATTTGAGCCTTATCTCCACTCTTTTTATTCTTCTGGATGATGATACTGTATGTATATACTGTACATTTGGCATAAAGGCCACATTCTGGTGGAGGTTCAATCCCTCACAGGACACTCTGCCATTTGAATGCTGGCATGAAATACAGTGCAACTAATTGAAGATTACTATCAATCTCTCTAATGACTGGTCGAATGGGATGTTCAACTGTATTGGAAGCAAGAGGTAATTTTGTGATAATGCCAATATCTTTAGCCTTGACAGGAATAGTCACTGTGTATCAATTCTGGATTCAATAACGCCGGCTGCAGCATGATGTTTTCTTACCTCCATAGGCACTTTGATGGACACTCGAATATTTTTGTTCCAGGCACAGGGCATGTATGGAACTGTGATATTTTGTTCGTATAGATCTGTAGCTCTCTTGCATTGTGTCTAACATTGTAAGTGATTATGACACAAGGTGATGTCTGTATGAATTATAGCTCTTAGTTAATATGACTCTGGACAATCCTTATGTATATGTATATGGACTGATATTTAGCCTGCCTGTGTTGGTTCACAGACAGCTCTGCTACCTACAGGTATGTAGCCTGTCTGTTGGAATATAATAAGCTAAGCTGCTTGCCCCCATTGATTTGGCTAACATTTTGCTTCCCTATGAGATACATACTGTGATTAATATTAGGATTGTTGCATATAACAGATAAATACACCATAGAAAAAAACTGTTCTGTTTTCCTATGTACACCAGTTATTTATACTATTACTTCATGTTACTGTACTATTGTTGCCTTGACATATATCTGATCATGGAAACAGAAATAAACTGCCCGGCGCTTCCTTAATACATTGCCACAGCACCACCCAGTGGTGAAAAAAGTATATATATATATATATATATATATATATAGATAGATATATATATATATATATATATATATATATATATATACACACACCAATATACAAATAAATGGTTAAGGATTACACAAACATGCATAAATAAAAACATGAAATCTCAATTTCCAAACCAGCACATTGCATTCGAAAATTACACCAGCAGGACATTGCAAAATAAATTAATCTCTCATCTCCCAGATAAACAGCACCTACACCAAAACATATATACCAAATTTCAATCAAACAGTTGCATTTTAGTGTGTACATGATGCAAATAATCTGTGCATCATGTAACACTATGCCAAATCAATGTTAAAAATAAAATAAACAATTACTAACATGATACAAAAACTAA
>WSYH01013505.1:7500-12884 GCA_036426205.1 Ascaphus truei
AGATAAATGACACACAGGCAGATAAATGACAGACACACAGGCAGATAAATGACAGACACACAGACAGATCAATGACAGACACAGGCAGATAAATGACAGACACAGGCAGATAAATGACAGACAGACAAGCAGATAAATGACAGACAGGCAGATAAATGACAGACACACAGGCAGATAAATGACAGACACAGGCAGATAAATGACACACAGGCAGATAAATGACAGACACACAGGCAGATAAATCACAGACACACAGGCAGATAAATGACAGACACACAGGCAGATAAATGACATATATATATATATATATATATATATATATATATATTTACTTGTTCACAATAGTCCTTTTTGCACCTGCCTAATGAAGGGGTAACGAGTTACCACAAACGTTAGATCTATTTTTGCACATTAAAACCTATGTATTAGGTTCCCATGTTGTGCTTTAAAGCTGTGTTAACAGCGAGCATTAGGTTATATGGGCTCCATGTAACAATGTTTTTTGAGACATAAAGGTGACACATTGTGTGCTCATTTGCATATCATTTCCCAGAATCCCTTGCTTCAGTGGAAGCACTGTATGCTGGGGATAATGGTGAAAGGCAAGTTTGCAGATCTGCCTAAGACGTGAATGTTCTCACAAGTGTTCATTTTGTTTGCTATATGCAATACAGTGTAGGTTTCTTGTTGCCTTTTTCACCCACCATAACTTAAAACGTATATATACACACTGCCCGGCCAAGTGAGAATGTGGGCGGGGGGAAAACCGCGTTACAGATTGTCTGAGGGATCGCCGTGGACGCAAATGGAAGGATCCGAACGTGTCAACTGAGAGAACAGGCTTGTCCTAGTTGCACACTAGGAGCCCCCAGAGGCAAGTGAAGTTGCTCGTCATCTCCGTACAAACTTGATCTACGTGGCAATTGTCTGTGGTTGAGGATGGAAACCGCAGGGAGTAACCGTGGGACCTAGAGGGAGTTAAAAGTGAGTCTGAGAGAGGGGCTATAGCATGTCCGGTCACCTTATGGAGCGCTAGGGTAGGACTCCGAAGGGATAGCCTGTTAACTAGGTCAGGATCCTGGAGATGGTCTGCACTAGCTGACCAATAAAGAGGTAGAGACGCCCAAGTACTAAAGGCATTGAAAAGGCCCCAGAGGTACATCTAGAGGACCAGTACCACGAATCAGCGGTTACCAGATGGGGCGCCAACTTGGAGGAAGGAGATCAGTAGACACTGAGAGAGTTAAGGTCCTAGGACAAATGATGTAGTTGCGGAAACACATTTAATACTACGTTAGGTACAAGTGTGGTGCACAGGCATGTGTATTGTAAACGGTGATGTGGTAGCTGCCCGGAGCCCCGCAAAGAGGCGTAAAGCTTCCATGTACACTAATCAGTATACCGGGAATCGGAAAGAAACACCCGTCATACATGGAGGATCTGCAAGGAATCCTAAGGTCCCGGATTGCCAAACGGACTGAGGAAAGACTAGCTACTAGCTACGAAGAGACTTTTGTTGAGCTCTTGTTCTGGTGCGTGAAAGCCGTTAAATAACTGCGGCCGTGTTTGTCCTGGGACCTATGTTCTCGGGATAACAGTACATCGTAAGACTAGTGAGGATGACAGGCGCTTGCGAGATGGGGAAGGTAGCGAATGGACTTTAGTTAAACAAGAAACATAAACAACATACCCGAGCTACCGTCAAATATGAAGAAAGGAACAGTACTCAACCAAGATTGGCGGTTCCGCGTCTCCCAGGGAAACCACCAAAAGCTATGGGGCCAAGGCTTCAGAAAGTCTTCAACTTTGCAGTTTTCTCATTGATTGGCCAGAAAGATTGGCGTCAAATGAGAAAACTCCACCCTGCTTGGGGAGAGTTTTGGCGCGCAAGGCTGGAGCCGGGTCTCCGGACGTCTGGACTAATGACTCCACTCTTGCACCGTGCTTGGTCATCCTACCAGTCAACTAGACTCCGCCCATAGTTTCAACAGGGGAAGTGGTCTGCAATTCCACCGGATTCCGATGGATGAATGAGGTGAGGGATTGTTTTTCACCATCCCCTGCCCTTCAGTTGCGAAAGCCATTGATCGATAGCGCCTTCTATGAAGAGTGCCTTGCCAAATCCGTGGTGACTATAATGTGAACATTCCGAGAAAATTGGATCCAATATGTCCCTTATGTATCTACCCATCCTAGGAGAAGGTAGGCCGCTATTCGGTATGCGACAGGATGCTTCCGTGATTATCCGAGTAGAGGGTGTGGAACAGTTTGTCGTGTCCTCTTGTGGCCTGCGCAGATTCAGATGCCGGGCGAGCTGTGGGCAAGCGAGTCTCGATGTCCTCACGTTGACATGCGGTATATGTGGCCCATGACAACATGGTTGTGGACCGGGACAATTTAGGGGGAAGGAGGAGGTGTCTACCCCGAATGATCGGAACGGCGTAGCTTGATCCGGTGACGTGTGTGCGTTATAGTGCAGGCCCCGCGAATAGCAGGAAATGGCAAGCCGAGGGTTCCAAACCAGAAAACGGTTAGGCCATCGGAGAGGGTGAGCCGGAAAGGAGGCCCATCGAGTCCCCAATGGAATAAGAAACCAAAAACGCGACCGCGAGACTGCAAATTAGTCCCTGTAGATGATGATTGTGCCAGGCTAGAACAGATGCACGAGGACGTGTTGACGGAGTACCATACCAGTGGGTAACCCGTGGCGATGATGCGATTTTCCAAACCTCGTGGTGATTGAGACACTGATTCGATCAATGTCTCCAGTACCGCGACAAACAGGTCAGAGTGGAAGTCTAGATCTCCGGAGGGACACCAGACGTAGCCGGGTGAGGGACTAGCGGGTCGGTCAAGGAGGGTCGATCCACCACCCGCGACGGCTGCGGAAAGCAGTAGGTTATCTCAGGTGACAATCGCCGCAGACCGAGGGAGGGTGAAGGTGAAGGTGAAAATGAATAGTAAAGGATCCAGGGTCTTCTGGAGCCAATAACGTGAAAAAACAAAAATCCGGGGGACGGATTGCCATGGATTCCTCGTGGAGGAAGAGGGTCCTCGATAGTGGGGGGGCAACCCACGCGCGGGAGATATGGTCAGTAGCGATCAACGTGCGTGTACTGAAGGAGATTTCGGAACGTGACGACCATGGCAGCATCGCTGGGAGGGGTGATTCGCGAGGCCTCTGCGGTCGAGCATGGAAGTCGATCCCTACGGACAGACGGAATGGACGCTCGAGGCCCCTGAGAGCGAGAAGCTCAACGGGTTCGTCCGAAGGAGGTTGTGAAAACGGGAACGTGACTTTGTTTGCGAGTTGTTTGGCATCGGGCAGAAAAGGATATTAACACGAATAGGGAGCATGCCTTAACCAAAAAACAAATGCCGATACCTACATCTCGGAAAATAAAAAATCCCGGAAGTCCCCAAGAAACCCAACCCAATTCCATCCCCCAAAGTTAGCCACCAAGGGCACCTAGTTAAATCCCGCTGCACCAAGTTATCATAAAAAAAGGAATGGGGGAAGGATGCGGGTCTAACCTCTAGCCGTGAAATAGGGATTCATGGGGAGTAGTCCCGGGGGAATGAACCAGCTAAGAGGCAAACCGGGACGTAGCAGCACATGGACTGGGAACTTCTGATGATGGATCGGAGGGTAGGAGGCGGATTTCACCGACGAGGGTCATGGTTCCCATGCAATTGTGCTAAGTGTGTTGGTATCTTCGGTTGACACTGGTCACCACGGTTCGGGAAAAGGTTACGCACAAATCTGAGGGTACTTCTGGGGTGTTACCAGGAAAGGCTTGGCAAACTAAAAATTAACCCGGCCTCCGAGCTGACGGGGAAGCCCATACGAGAGCCAAGTATAAAGGCGCAGGGAAATGGGCTGGAGTACCCATATGTCCCGAACCCCTGATGAGGGAGATCGAGACCATCGTCAGAGAGAGGTGGCGTAGTCGATAACGATATAAAATATTATATCGTCAAAGTAAAAGGGTGGAAGCCCATTAGAGGGAGTTACGCGAAGCGGTGGCAGCAGAAGAGGTGGGTCATCCCAACTGATGAGGATTGGAAAATTTTGGGCGGGCAGCATTTTATAATAGCAGACGGAAAGGGTGGGTATGATATGTGTACTGCACCGTGGCCTCCACACGAGAGTAATAAGCGACATTCTCTGATGGCGTAAAAGTCTGGAGGCGGGAGTGAAAAGAAACACATAGACCCCGCAACTATTATGGTAGGGAGGTAAGACGGTCCTGCTGATCAAGCGAAAAGCACATGGGTTCGTAAGCAACTTTGGGTGAATCAAAAGTTTTAACTCGTACGCCGGTGGCATGGTGTCAGGGAAATGAGCTGAGAAGGTCTTGCATTTTATGTGAAGGTGATAATGTTTGCCAATGCTTAAATTGTGTGATGATCGGATAATTTACAGGTCCATAAGTTTTTATCCCTGAGAGCAAAGGTACCAGAAAGAAACCAAATTTAGGCCCCACTACCGGGAAACACGTGGGAATTCACAAAGCATGGGGACAGGTATATGAGTAGCGCAATGCATAGAATAAAGTGTGGATGAGTAATATTACTTTTCCCTCTCTGTGGTGGTGCAATGTAGGAAGTCCTGACTGTAAGTACCAGTGTATGACGCAGCAGTAGTTATGGGGAGACTGGTATCCCCTCTAAAGGGAAGAACAGGCATTTGGTGGAGGGGGTTGCCACTATGTAATAGAGGGGAGGTCTGTATCTAACCTGAGTCCCTGGATATCGGACCATAGGTGTCATGGATGCGCTGCCCTGTGCCGGTCCTGAGTATATAATAGGCACACCACAGGTTAGTTAGTGAGTGTGTTCCAGCAGCTGTGGAAGTTTTTGGGGGAAGTTTTATTTTCCTTCATAAGGGATTTGTAGAAACCTTTGTTGACCCTAGGCAGTACTAGGGCGTCCCAGGTTGACCATGGCCTGTCTAACCACTCTGTGCCCAGGGACCCGGCACAGAGGGATCTCCCTAGGAGAAAGAGGGAACCCACTTCATTGGGGAGGCTACCTGGCAAGGGACAGCACGGAGAGATGGTGCGGCTAGAGCCGGAAGCTGCATGGGCAGTCTGCTACATCCCAACCTACAATAAAGATGGCCTTGTTAACGAAACCCCCCTGTGTGAGTGTGAAATTACTCAACAGTGGCATTCCACACCAAGAAGGAGTTCCTCACCAGGACATCTCCTCCTGCGGAAGCACAGATCCGATGAGTGTAGGCGCTGCCACATGATGTAAGTTGAACTCGCACCCACTACCCACCTCAGCTACCTTCCTGATGACATCCTAATACCATCAAGCGGGATGGCTCAGGAGTCCTTTGCCTACAGGTGCACCACCAAACACGAACACGTATGGGT
>WSYH01013507.1:2747-16957 GCA_036426205.1 Ascaphus truei
GTAGATTGGCCAATAGGTAATATACAGTGCAGGTGTCTAGTGCCCTCGCAGTTTAGCAATAGCGGCTAATTTTGTCAAAGGCACTTATACTCTATTCACGATGCGTAAGTATAATTGCCTTTGACACAATTAGCCCGCTATTGCTAAACTGCGAGGCACTAGACACCAGCGCTGTATATTACTCTTTGCCATTATCAACATGTATGGTCTATAGGGTGTGTACAATTGTGTATCTTGGACTTCATGAGCCTGTCATATATATATCTGTGAGGGCACCGGGCACAAGTCGTTGTCTGCCAAACACCTGGCAGAAATCTCTGCTGCCTATCTGTTAACTCGCAGCACTGGTTCTAAAGTTCTTCCACGTTTTAATTGCATAGATTGTGTTTATCTAAACAAAAATTCAACTGGACCAGTTACCATATACATAACTGTATGTGATCTCTATATCTACAGCAGCACTAAGCTATTTTAGTTGTGCAGAGAGGGCTCCGGGCACAAGTCGTTGTCAGAAACATCTTGGCAGTTATTGTACCTGCCAACCTGTTGGACTCGCAGCACTGGATTTCAACAGCCCATTCTTTGTGACTTGTACAGTTTATGCTACACACTGTACCTAATATTAAACATTTGTTATACACTGACCTCCTCATTGGAGGATTCCGATAGCCTAGAATTTAATTGGAATATACATTCCTTTTGGTTCACCCTACCTCCACCTTATTTTAATTCGCCGCTAATATAGGATTTACCCACATTGAGGACATTTATTTATTGAGGATTTCTCCCATTAAATTTTTTTTTAACCCAATTTCATTATACATATTACAATAATTTTTGTCTTTATCAGGTATTATTATTGAACTCTCACATCAGTATCATCAGCCGCTGAGTGCTCCCAATATAGGGGTTCTTTATCTCCTTGTTTGTTGTTTGCTAATTGTGATATCTTGGACTTCAGGAGCCTGTCACTTATATATATCTGTGAGGGCACCGGGCACAAGGCGTTGTCTATCAAACACCTGGGCAGAAATCTCATGCTGCCTATCTGTTAGACTCGCAGCACTGGTTTTAAAATAGTTCTCCACAGTTATTATTTGTATGGATTGTGTTTAAACCGAACAAAAAAATGTATTTCTTGAGCCAGTTACCATATACATTACTGTATGTGATCTCTATAATCTACGAGCAGCACTAAGCTAATTTAGTTGTGCAGAGAGGGCTCCGGGCACAAGTCGTTGTCAGAAACATCTTGGCAGTTATTGTAAACCTGCCAACCTGTTGGACTCGCAGCACTGGATTTCAATAGCCCAATTTTTGTGTCATTGTACATGTTTATGCTACACACTGTACCCAACTATCCATACTACTTATGATGGCATACACTTACCTGCCCCAATAGAGGATATCCAGATAGCCTAGAATTTAATTGGAATATATATTCCTTTTGGTTCACCCTACCTCCACCTTATTTTAATTTGCCGCTAATATAGGATTTATCTACATTGAGGACATTTTATTTTAGTTGAGGATTTCTCCCAATAAAATGTTTTTTTAACCCTATTTCATAATACATATTACAATAATTTGTGTCCTTATCAGGTTTTACTATAGAACTCTCACATCAGTATCATTAGCCGCTGAGTGCTCCCAATATAGGGGTTCTTTATCTCCTTGTTTGTTGTCACAATACATTATACCCACATGTTAATGTAGCCCCAGTGCCCTCCGGCTCCCAGAGCCCCCCCTCCTTTGGATCAGCGCGGTCGCGGGTGCCGCCGGAGCCAGCAACGGACCCGCCGGCTGTTCCCAAAGGTGGGGGCCAGAGCAGGGAGTGTTGCGAGCCTTAGGAGGCTCGACGGCGTGCCCGGCTAGCGGGGGCCGCCATTGTGGGTGCGCGCGCATGCGGCGTGATCGCGCATGCGCGGATCAGGCTAGGGAGTCGCGGCAGCCCTTAGGGAGTTGCGCATGCGCAGTAGAATCGCGCACGCGGCCCCAATATAGAAATAGCTTCCACAGGACTACAATTCCCAGGAGGCTAAGGGGGAAAGGGTCCAGGTGCCCCCGAGTAGCCAATAGGGCTGAAGGATTGCCCTGCAGGAAAAATAGATACATTTCGCGGGCTTGGTGCACGTTAGTCAGTCAGTGCCAGGAGCAGCCAGGGGAAGGAGGTAGGGTGCAGGAGTCAGTGACTCCCTGCACTAGGCCAGCAGCCCCCGAGGCCCGAGATAGCCCTCAGCCACCCAGTAGTGTGAGTTGTGTCAGGGACAGGCCCCAGGTTAGGGACCCTGCCACTTACTATTCAGAGCCAGTTAGGGACCCAGTGAACGCGGCGCGTTCCTCCAGAGGTTTGGGCTTAGACCTTCGCTGTTGCTGCAGCAGCCATCCGGGTGGGATCGCCCCGGACGGTAGTTCCTGTGTTCATCCGCCATCGGATCCTTTGCGAAGCTCCTTGCAGGCCCGGTCACTGGAGTGCTCGGCAGGTAACCCTCACTAAGTGCACCAACGATTCTATAAGTAGATTCACATGGGACCAGTGACTGCGCAGTCACACATCTATCTCACTTGAAGGGTGGGAGACATATTGTGTGGGGTTACTGGACACGGGGTGGGATCACTTGTTGAAGGGGGTAGCGTCCTGCGAGATGCAGTAGTTAGTGTCTCCTCTAGGGAGGGACACCTGTTGATTGTTATGTATGAGTATGGTTACACTAGTAAAGGCATTGATTGTTTTACATACTGTGTGCTGAGTGATATAAATTGTCCTGCGAGGAACCACTCTCCCTCTGGGGGAGCCATCGCAGGTGGAGGCGCTGCACCGAGTACGAGGTTACTCATATTATACTTGCCCCAGGTTCCCCGTGGCGGAAGCTCAGCCTTCTTGTGAGCCTAACAGGTAAAGCACCACACCTCGTAACACTAGGTTCCCCGCACACACATAACATATGCGATTGGGTGGGGGGGAATACCCGTTACATTTGGAGGCGCTGCTGAGATCAGACCTGGGGTGCCCTATAGATTTTTTCCCAAAAATGTTTGTAAAGTCCGGACACGATGTCCTCGCCTGGGCCTTGAGGCAAGATTTTAGCCCCCGTCGTGTGGTGGCCGTAGGAGGCCTTCCCGTAAATTTATCAGATGTGGAGGTCTGTGCGCATATGCGTAAAATCCACGGGTGGCCGTACGCCTGTATTTTAGATGAAGAACAAGACCCCACGTCCATGTGGAGATCGATACTTTTTGTGGTGACACCCACATGGGATATATGCCTGCCAGAGGCACCGTCCACATTGTTTATGCCAGGGGGTCCCCCTGAGGGTTACCCTTTAGTCTACTCTGACCTAGCGCCATGGCAACTTCACCCAAGTTGGCAGCGTGCACGTGCTGCGGCACTCAAGGAGGCGAATTACCTTGCAGAAAGCTGTCCGGGATTGGCGGGAAACCCTAAGCCCCGCCCCAACCAACTGAGTGGCGCAGTGCAGAGCCAGAAACCCTCCTTGAAAGAGTGTGCCGCCCCTCCTTTAAATTCCACCAGGGGGAGTAAGCACAGTGAGCTCCAACCAGTAACTGCTGTCTCCACCAAGGAAAGTACTGGATGCAGAGAAACCCACCCTCAGTCGTATGGAGTCTGGCAGACTAATGGAGGGAGCGTATCCTTTCTTTTGTGTCAGTGCTTACCAAAATTATTGAGTTCGTCTGGTAGTATGGACTTTGACACCTTGAAGCGAATAATAGAAAATCAGGTGGCCTACGTGAGCGAGGAGGGATGCATACAATGTATCTGTAACAAATGTGACTGCTCATTTTGTGAATTGGCCAGGGGACCCAAATGTGCCAGCTGCGGGGTACAGCTCCTGAAGCCAGTGCTGCTGCGGTCTGCTGAACCAGCAGAGCAAGAGGAGCCTGACCTCTCTACTAAAGTGAGTCACACTGCTAATCAGTCTGTCTTAATCCCAGAGGCTTCAGGGGGCCTGTGTGTCCAAAGTGATGTTCCAGACACTGTTGCAGAAACAGATTATTTTCCCCCTGGGAATGAAATAGACTGCAAGGGGTTACACTCTAACGTGTATGTGGGCCGACTATTGCCAGGAATAGATACACTCGCGCTAATGTGCCCCTGCCTTCAGGAAGCCTGTGACAGGGGAGTCGACTTATCCCAGTTCCCGCTAGGCTTCAAGACAACCGAGGTGGAAGGAGAAACGTGTATACAATGTTTTAGTACCACCTGTGACTGTTCTAGAGGCGAACTGGCGTGGGAGCCCGAGTGTGCCTGCTGCGGTGCATGTTTCTTGAAGCCTATTATGCCCCAGCCTGCAGAATCCACAGAGGAAACTGATGTGACTGATCTCTCTACCCAGGCGGTTGAAGCCGCGTTGATCCAACGCTCCCGAGTTTCAAGACAGTGAGTGGACTGCCCCAGAAGTGCCGGGGACAGGTCCCAAGACAGCCGAGGTGGGAACTGACAGCGTCCCCGAGGGCCTGTTGGCCACCGTGCATCAATGCAGTGGTAAGGTATCAACCCTTTACCCCCTGCAGGATGTAACCGAGACTTTGAGTACAGAGACATTGTCACTTGCTCGCTTCCCAATGGAAGCCTCCCAAGTTCTTAGGGTCAAGGACTGTGTTGTGAGTGAGTCAGTGAAAATTGCCTCCTTTAAGCGCAAAAAGGAGCGCTCCATTCATCATGTGGTGGACAGAGGAAAAGGTCAGGGCCTCCCTGTAAACCGCATATGCGATGCGGATGGCCGGGTAAAGGTCTGGCCAAGAGACATTGTACTATTCCTTCCACCAGGGGGAGGAAGTAGTAAGGACCCTGTGACTGTTACCCCAGAGCATGCTCTCCAAGAGATTATCCTGGCGGAGGCTCACAAACGTCAAAGTGAGGTACCCCCACATGATCAGTTAGGGGCACCCCACGTTTGGTCTCGGCAAACAGCAAACACTCAGCTGGCCTCGGGTATTACTGTGGTCGTTATGTGGTGTACCAAATCATACAAAGCTCATGTGATCTGTTGTATATTCTATGTACTGCATTTTTATTATATAATGTTTGCACATGGTTATGTCTGCTATCCAAGCAAGGTCGTTGGGATTTCACCAGGGGGAGAGTGTAGCCCTGGTGCCCTCCGGCTGCCAGAGCCCCCCCTCCTTTGGACTAGCGCAGTCGCGGGTGCCGCCGGAGCCAGCGACGGACCTGCCGGCTGTTCCCAAAGGTGGGGGCCGGAGCAGGGAGTTTTGCGAGCCTTAGGAGGCTCGGCGGCGTACCCGGCTAGCGGGGGCCGCCATTGTGGGTGCGCACGCATGCAGCATGATCACGCATGCGCGGATCAGGCTAGGAAGTCGCGGCAGCCCTTAGGGAGTTGCGCATGCACAGTAGAATCGCGCACGCGGCCCCAATATAGAAATAGCCTCCACGGGACTACAATTCCCAGGAGGCTAAGGGGGAAAGGCACCAGGTGCCCCCAAGTAGCCAATAGGGCTGAAGGATTGCCCTGCAGGAAAAATAGATACATTTCGCGGGCTTGGTGCACGTTAGTCAGTCAGTGCCAGGAGCAGCCAGGGGAAGGAGGTAGGGTGCAGGAGTCAGTGACTCCCTGCACTAGGCCAGCAGCCCCCGAGGCCCGAGATAGCCCTGAGCCAAATACTTGTAGAGAAAAGGAACCCCAACGGAGAGCACTCAACAGTGCACAAAAACAGTGAAGGAGGTAGTGTAGGATGCAATGTGTATATTGAGTAAATTAAAATATCATTTATTGGAGTCTTAACTCAATTAAAATAAAGCGGACACTAAGTACCAGGGTGATATGTGCTAGTAGGCCAAAAAAGCGCAGCGAAAATAAAAGGCACCAGACTCGTGTGTTAAGTGTTGGCTCTACCCTTGATCATATATGCAGGGTAAAGTCAGGTGTTATGAACAGCCACAGGTATCTGCGTAATAAGTGTATAGATAACAGATAGAACCCCTATCTACTTAGTTACATGAACCAAGTTAGTATATACCACAGTGGGTTAATGTAGGGATGAGCAGATCACTGCTTAAGTCCCTGAGTGGTGCTTCTTGTGTCAAGACGCCATAGTGGTATAATATCACACACACTCGCTATAGACTCCCCCCACGTCAGTCTCCTGGGGGGGGGGGGGATAGTATATAATAATGGCAGAAAAAAGATTGCTGCAGACCTGTGAATAGAAAAAATGTAGATCACAAGTAGTGTCTACTAACACTTGAAAAAATAAAAAACAACACGAGGTACTGGTAGCATAAAAATGGCAGTAACCGCGACCAAATTGTATCAAACATACACACTTCTGCTGATGCCTGGTGTGTCACAGGTCTCCGCGGTTTCTGCCTATTCAAGTCAATATCGAGCTAATGCTCACATGTAACTCTCTGTAAGAGAGTGTTACTCTGGGTCAGGACACGCTCCGATCACGAGCGTTGGTCCCGCCCCCTTGACGTAATGACGTCACTGCAATAGCACATATGCGCAATAGCAAATGACGATAGCCCTGAGCCACCCAGTAGTGTGAGTTGTGTCAGGGACAGGCCCCAGGTTAGGGACCCTGCCACTTACTATTCAGAGCCAGTTAGGGACCCAGTGAACGCGGCGCATTCCTCCAGAGGTTTGGGCTCAGACCTTCGCTGTTGCTGCAGCAGCCTTCCGGGTGGGATCGCCCCGGACGGTAGTTCCTGTGTTCATCCGACATCGGATCCTTTGCGAAGCTCCTTGCAGGCCCGGGCACTGGAGTGCTCGGCAGGTAACCCTCACCAAGTGCACCAACGATTCTATAAGTAGATTCACACGGGACCAGTGACTGCGCAGTCACACATATCTATCTCACTTGAAGGGTGGGAGACATATTGTGTGGGGTTACTGGACACGGGGTGGGATCACCTGGTGAAGGGGGTAGCGTCCTGCGAGACGCAGTAGTTAGTGTCTGTCAAGAGAGAGGGGATTTGGCCCGGGATTAAAGGGGTTACACCCCATTTGGCCACCCTCTTCTCTCACCTGGGAAGCCAGGGGTTAACTGGACTGGGGTCCAGTAATGTGGTTTTGCCTTGCTTCAGCCATCCAACTGTTTATTCCCCTGTAAAAATGTATTGTTTCTGTTCCAGTGACTGCACCACACAAACACTGGGATCCATCCGGGAGGGCAAGGGTTAATAGTTGAATAGTGATTATAGCCCTTTGTTTAAGCTACCCTCAAAGATGCCTGCCTACTAAGGAATGCGACCAAATGTTTGCAGGAAGCTGGAGTGGTTTGGGAGTGTTATACCTCACACTTAGAAACCATAGTATCCTGCCAGACACCCCATTTGGTAGACTGGCCAAACGCCCCTGATTTAGGAGTGGGGCTACAGAATGAGTGACGTTATTAAATATAAGAATATTATGAGATGTCCTCGGCTGAACGTGCTAAAAGCTACATATGTGTATTCGTGGGACTGATTCGCACATAAGGATTACAGACACATGATGTTTAGCCGGTACTAAGTGCCAGATATTAATATCTCTCTTAATTTTAGTACTACACGGTAATATTTCGTCTCACTGGGAGCGTCATGCATGACGGAATGTATTAATATGTCTCACCTGCCAGTAAGTACTTCTGAACTGAAGTTATGAAGTTATTTACAGTGTATATGGGATTTTGGATCTGCTCTGAAAATGCAGACCCCCATCTGCTATGTTAATAGGGCAGGGAGAGCATCCTGCCAGAATTATTATAGGCCAGTGATCAAAAGGTAACTGCCCTAATTGTTTATACTGGGGGCAGGAACCAATGAACTGAGTCTTTTTAAGTGTGATACTTCACACTTACAATGGAAGCCAAAATCTGCTTCAAAGAGATTTTTTCTAGCCACCTCGGCATCTAGGGTTAAGAGATGGGTTTGAAATGGTATTTAACCCAGTGTCAGCCCTTACTCAAATGTCTTTCGTGTCTTTTGTGATTTTCAAGATTGCTGTATGAACTGCTAGTCACGATTTCTGACTATTTCATCATTCCCAACTTTAAGTAAGTGTCATATTTTGTCTGTTATTTGTATATCTCGTGTGTTCACCTGTTTCAAGGAATAAATTATATTTTATCATATCTAAGTCTTGTTCAGTTCAACCCAGTGATATTTGGTGTGTATTATTAATAGCCTGTCACAAAGCTCCCGTCACAGTGTCTCCTCTAGGGAGGGACACCTGTTGATTGTTATGCATGAGTATGGTTACACTAGTAAAGGCATTGATTGTTTTACATACTGTGTGCTGAGTGATATAAATTGTCCTGCGAGGAACCACTCCCCCTCTGGGGGAGCCATCGCAGGTGGAGGCGCTGCACCGAGTACGAGGTTACTCATATTATACTTGCCCCAGGTTCCCCGTGGCGGAAGCTCAGCCCTCTTGTGCGCCTAACAGGTAAAGCACCACACCTGGTAACACTAGGTTCTCCGCACACACATACCATATGCTATTGAGTGGGGGGGAATACCCGTTACATTAATATAGGAGAAGCCTATAAGAGACTGACAGACCGGTGAAGCAAATATACCAAGAAAGGACCAGGAGGCTGAGATTGTAGAATCTTTCTCTTTCTGCTCCCTTATCAAATAATTATTGGTTTGGGTCCTTTCTACCAGGCGTTGCATGAATGTATTAAGACAGATATTGCCAGGTTAAAATGTTTCTAAAGGGGGAAAAGAGTCTAAAAAAACCATAAGGCCATTAGTTAGAAGTAAATCCCTTTTATTGTATCTGTTACCAGAAAGAATGATTAAGTGCTCCATATTTTGTCCAAGTTTAGTAAAAGAATATTAACAAATATTCAAGTCAGGGAACATTTGGGAAACCGTGATCATAACATGGTCTCATCTAAAATAAATGATAAAAAAAAAACCTTCTTGGATGGGTTAAACAAAGACCACATTTTAGAAAGGCAGATTTAAATAAACGGAGGGATAATCTACAATGAATAAATTGGGGTGACAGTTTTGCAGGCAAAAATGTGGAATATAAATGGTCAGTCTTTAAATGCACACTTATCAATGTATATCCTTGGGTAATAAATATAAACGAAACCAGAATAAGCCGATGTGTCTGAACAGGTAGCGGAGGAAATGGAAAGGAAGAGACAGACGTTTAGATTCTTAAAGACAAAAGGGACGGAGGCGTCGTATCAGATTTATAAATCGTATCAGAATTATAAGGAATGTAACAAAAGTTACAAAAGGGCAATCAAATTAGAAAACAATGAAAAAAGAAGTGAAGAATAAAGTAAGATCAACCCTAAAAAGTTCTTTAAGTACATTAATAACAAAAAGATTAGAAAAGAGAACATAGGACCCTTTCAGTGTGAGATGGGCAGGCAGATTATGGGAGATAAGGAAAAAGCAGAGGTATTAAACACATTCTTTGCCTCTGTGTTTACCAGGGAGTAGTCAAATGCAAAAATAGTGCTGCAGGAGGAAGCCACAACCTCTACATTAATTAACATTTGGTTAACTGAGGAAGAAGTGCTTAGGCGGCTTGATTACATGTAAGGCAGTACATCAGGCACCTAGCCCCGATGGCGTACATCCAAGAGTTCTTAAGGACCTAAGGAGTAGATCCTCAGAAGGTCGCTCATTTCTTTTGTTTCAAATTTTTTATTAGGCAGTTATAACATTCAACATATTTTCTATTACAGTCCATTTGTGGCCTAACACAATTTTTAACATATGAAAGAAAAGCCTCGACGCCCCCCTGTTCCTCCAGGGTCTGTCGGGGTGACGTGAGGGTTGAAGCAGAAAGGGGAAGGGAAGAAGGCGGAAAGAGAGAGAAGAGGGGGGGGAGGGGTGTAGTTGTACCACTCCCTCGCCTTGGCGTGTTCACTTAGTTTCCGTTACTTATTTTGGTTCCTACCTCTATCATTATGTGGCATTTCTGTGCGTCAGGGCCATTCGAGTAAACCATGGGTCCCAAATATTATAGAAGGTGGTGGTGGACCGTTTCAGAAACGCTGACCGTCTCTCCATTTCCTTTACTTCGTTAATTCTGTTTATTACTGTCTGTTTGGAGGGGGGGGACACCTTCTTCTAGGCGGCTGCCACCGCACATCTAGCCGCAGTGAGAATAAAGGAGATCAATTTGCCTGTTGGTCGGTCCAGTGTTTCTAGGGGCCTGGCCAATACGTAGGTCAGCGGTTCAATAGGGATTGTGAGGTCTGTGACCTCTTTTATGAGATTGTGTATAGTTTCCCAGTATTTCTGAATTTCTGGACATGACCACCAAATGTGGGCCATGTCCCCCTTCTGACCGCAGCCTCTCCAACACAGGTCGGAGGCCAGGGGGTAGATTTGATTTATTTTGGCTGGGGTGAGATACCAGCGAAACAGTATTTTATATATATTTTCTTTTATTGTGGTACATATGGAAGTTCCTGAAGCTGTTTCCCAAATACTTTCCCAGTCCTCTCGGTCTATAACGATGTCCAATTCTGCTGCCCAATGCAGCATATAGTCGTGTGTGGGGGCTTCTGAGGCCCAGTTCTGCGCAAATTTGTGTTATGAGACCTTTCTGATGGCCGGTCTCCATGCAGAGCCGTTCAAAGCCAGTGAGAGGGGGAAATTCCAACGTTGGGGATAATGTTTGGGTAAAGTGCCGAATTTGTAGGTATTTGAAAACATTTAGCCCTACTATCTCATATTTGGTCTGTAAGTTTTGGTAGCTCAGGAACTCCCCGAAGCTCAGGATGTCGACAATTGCTCTAATATTTTTAGCTTTAAATTGATCAAATTGTCTGGGCTCACATCCAGGTGGGAATTTTGGATTTTTATGAATTGGTGCGAGTTGGGAGTGAGGTGTCGTGAGCTTAAATTTATATCTGCATTTCGTCCAGGTCTCCCAGGTGTGTCTCATCGGGCCTAATTTAAATTTGCTGCTTAGTATGTCTTCCCTGCTCATGGACCAAAGGCAAGCTGGCAGTGAAGGCGTCCCGGCATAATGTGTCTCTATACCTAGCCAACAGTATTGTTTTGGGCTAGCGTTCCATACCACTGCCTGCCGTAGCTGAGCGGCCAGGTAGTATCTTGTTATATCTGGAACTCCTAGTCCTCCTCTCCCCCTTGGGGCCAAGAGAACCGTTTTGGCGACTCTAGGCTTTTTGCCTTGCCAGATAAAGTGGAAGATTAATTTTTGAATGTTTTTTAATTCCGAGCCAGGGATGGGGACCAGGAGGGTCTGGAAGTAGTATAGTAATCTAGGGAGTATGTTCATTTTGACCGAGACCATTCTCCCGATCCATGATATCTGGTATCCTCCCCATTTTGCATTAACCATAGAACCGCTGGCATCAGCAATACGACTCAATAGAGACATCCAAGGAATAGAAATTGGACACAGGCAGCACAAAATATCCCTATTCGCTGACGATGTCATCTTAACCCTTTCCAAACCCCAAATCTCCCTGCCCAACCTCCAAAAAGAACTCCGAGACTTTGGAAAAATCTCGGGATATAAGATAAATAACGACAAATCGGAGGCCCTGAACCTCAGTCTGCCGGAGCCAGAGGTGAAACTCCTCAAATTAAACTTTAACTATCGTTGGAGCTCCTCATGTATCAAATACTTGGGAGTTAAGATATCGAGGACCTACCAAACTTTATACCAATATAACTATCCGGCCCTGTTCAAAAAAATTAAACAAGACTTAGATAAATGGGGAGGATACCAGATATCATGGATCGGGAGAATGGTCTCGGTCAAAATGAACATACTCCCTAGATTACTATACTATACCGATGCAGTGTGGAAGCTATCGTCCAATCTCCCTCCTCAACAGTGATCTCAAAAAGCTTGATAAGGATAAATCAGCTGTGTAAATCAAATAGAGTTAACACGGCTATTGACCAAAGAATCCCCAAAAGGGCGAATTTGTGATAAAAATAACTGAAATCTATAGCAAAAATAAAAAATATGAAACATAAAAAATAAAATAAAAACCAGATGTCAGTTGAAATTTCAAAAAATTTACTTAGTCCACTGGAGTTTTGCTGCCCGTATATAAGGATCACCAAATCCCAAGGATATCTGCAGAAAACAAGAATAAAAAACAGAAGAAGGGAATGTATCAGCCTGTCCCGTTGGTGCCACCTCTGGTGTATCCGTTGGTTCAGCAAGGTGCACTGGAGCCACCCCAGCCAGATGATGTAATAATCAGCAACACGGTCAGAGACTCCCTCCAGATACACCTCCCACAGCTCTCACTGCTCACCAGCAGGCAACTGCAAAACCGGAAGCGACAGCAATCCCAAGCAAAAGACAACATCTCTAAGGTACTCTCTCCGTTTACTGCAGTAATGTCAGCCCAAAGAGGCAAGTTTGTGGCTCCAGTGCACCTTGCTGAACCAACGGATACACCAGAGGTGGCACCAACGGGACAGGCTGATACATTCTCTTCACAGCTTCAAGGCGATTGAGTATATCTCATAAATGCTATTATTTTTACTCTGTTTGTGAGTGCGCTTTTTATATTTTACAATCCCATAAATACTGTTTTATACTTTATCACACTAGGAGTGCGCCTGTTTTTTCTTCTTGTTTTCTGCATATATATATATATATATATATATATATATATATATATATATATATATTTGAAGCAGGGGATCTCCAGAGCTGAACCCCATTCATTCCAGCTCGGGGGACCAAGTCATGCCTAAATGCTATACATGACCAAATGTTTAATAGCAATGATGTTCAATGGGACATGGCTCTTACAGAGACCTCTAAAGAGGAACCCTTGTTATGGGTTCTACCCGGTGCCTCCAACCACAGGATTGTGACCCAACTAAGTTGAGCAGATTCAACAGGGATGTGTGGTTTGAATATTCCTATGTTCCAGAAGGGTTTATGGACATTGTCGGTATGTTCCGGGGCTAGTGGATTGAGAACACCATGAAAACTTATACCCCCCATAATGGCCATACCACTCTGGCTACCCGGGAAACCATGTGGTCCAAGTAATGCAGATCTGGCACGTAGGGCGCTGTATCTATAATGACTGGGTGGAATATAGGGACAATAAAGGGTGTAAGAGGTCCATTTTTTAGAGATGCAAGATGGAAAGGGGGAGGAGGTGGGATGTGTAGAAAACCCGATATTGCCCACTATTGGTGAAGTAAGCCCCTCTTATGTAGATATCAGTTATGTTACATGACCACGCTGCTAGCGTATAACCTGTGCTTTTCTACTTGACCATTGAACCATCACTACCCGCACTTTACCCCTAGTATTGCACTGCCCCTGTGATTTGTATTTGTATGTTATATCTTAATAGTTGTACTGCATCTGATTTGTAAATATCTTATTTGGCATTTTATTATGCTCATTAGTGTGACTGTATTGGATTCCAGGATAATCGTACCTTTGTACATGCAGATACACATTGTATGTCATGTATCTAGAAAGAGTATGGTTTAAGTATTGCAACATTGTATCTGTTGAATATATAGATATATTATTAGTGATATGCAATGCCTAATTCTGTGATATTATTATGAGCTGAGACAGAAAGGAAATGCATGCAGCTGTATGTAACATGTTATGTGTTTAGAATGTATATGTTTAAATATTGTAACATTGACCCCTTTGTATTTTTAAATGATGTTGGGGGCAACATCATGTATGGATAGGGGAGAGTGTAGCTCCCCTTCTAAGGACTACTAATTAGTATAAGGGGTTAATGTCCTCAATGGGTTAACCGGGTGAGATCACTCTGGCATTGTCCCTCCCCACCCTGTGATGTAGGATGTCCTGTGACCAGGGATGTCACCATAGGGAGATAGGAGGGTATACAATAGCTCCACCAATGTTTTAGCAGGAGGTTCCTCAGAGGGCCTCACAATGAGTCGTGTCAATATGTTTAAGTGTATAGATATGTATTTTGAGAGTGCCCTGTGCCTGTTTATTGTTTTCAGTTAAGAAATGTGCCCTGTTTAGTTAGCGCCTATAGTAATGGCCCAAGATTGTTCCCATTAGGGAAGAGGAGTGAACATGTGCTTATCCGGAGTTCTCAGCATAGTAGATCCGGAACATAATTGGACTGGCCCCACCAGAAGCTTTTTAGTAAACTCACGATCCAATATGCATGGTCGAGGTATTCAGTACACAGTAAGGGGATACTGATCCCAGAAAGCAGAGTCTTTTCCCAACAGGGGCCCACTTGAGAGAGGGCACTTTTCA
>WSYH01013508.1:0-16956 GCA_036426205.1 Ascaphus truei
TAATTGTAGTATAATGGAATACAATAAATACATTTATGTCAAAAACGTTGTTCTGACTTGGAATTTATTAAATGTATTTTATTTATATATTTTATTTTAAAGTGGGGTTGGGGGCGGGACTAGATGGTGAGTAGATTTTTTGGATGGGTGAGTAGATTTTTGGGTGATTTGTCGAACATTATATATATATATACCCCCCCACACTCACACAGTATATACTGTGACATAGTCCAAAGATGTAAGGCAGCTTTCTGCCCCATTTTAGGTCAGAAGGTGCAGGAATAGTTAAAAATGATCCATTCCACAGCTTCACATTAACGCAGGCTGGTGGATGGATAATCCAGACCACAGATTACAATGTGTCTAGTTCTCCCTCACCTGCTCTCCTAATCACTAGTAGAGGTATTTAGAGAGGCTTGCATTTCAGTCTCTCTTCTTGGAGCCTGGAGACTGGGGCTTCCGCTGCTCCCCTGCATCCAGTTCGGGGTGGACGGCCCCTTCAAGTAACACAGTACCAGAGGATTTGCCTGGACACTTGGGACCGAGTTCCCACCACGAACAGATAAGACAAACAAATCTTTATTGCTGTATCTAAAAGACTATGCTTTATCTAGTGACCCTAAATGTGGGGGCATTCCTTTAAACTGGGGAACCAGGTTAGTTGGTCCAGCAGCAGTTAGAGAGGCTGATGCTGCGGTGTAGTTAGATCCCTGAATGGGATAGGATTTTGTTTATTTGATTTGGTTTGGTTCTGAAAAGTGACACTGTGTGAAATGCTATAACACTTATATACCGCTGAAGGTTAATGTCTGAGTGCCTCCTGCCTACACATGTTAAAGCTGCAGTCCCTTATTTGGATGAAAATAAAGCTGGCAGAAGCCTGAGTTAAGCAACGTAATACTTTGCATGATCCTGTTTGTTGTATAATTAACCCTAGAAGACTGTGTCAGGAAGAACCCATACAGTACTATATTGGTGAACCCCGCTTCAGCTAAATGTTAAGTAAATGTATGGGGGTACGGTGCTGATGGGTGACGTAATAAGTTAACAACATAGAGAAAAGAACCCACTTAAAGCACTCAATAACCCCTATGAAGTGTAATGATAATATTAAAAATAATCTTTAATGCTAAACTAATTAAAATAATGGGTGTTAAAATACATCAAATGACACACATATATGTTAACCCTAAGATGAGTATATATGACACTCGGGGTTAATGTAATAGAGGGACAGTTTGAGGTGAATTAGATCAAACGTGTCCAGAGAACTGATATGCAGTATTCCCTAATAGTGGTAGTTAGGTATGAGCAAAGGTGGGGGGGGGGGGGCTGCAATCCCCTGTCAGGTAAAATCAGGTCCTCAATGTGATAGGAGTGAAAGTGAGCCTGGTCAAAACTTAGTCATATATAGCACGAATAAATGCACACCCAATCAGTTTGTGTTTCTACTAGTAGATTCATATTCTTCCAGCTGAAGAGCAATACTGTATAATTCTTCTCCACATTTGACCACCTAGAAAAACATCTAAACTCCCAACGAATAAAGAGCTGGCTGTAATACCCAAACACAAATCCGATGGTAATAAGTTCCTTAAACGTGTGGCTTGTTGGTAATACCTATGCACATATTCATGATGTGCACACCGTAGGAACTGCTTCGGCCACTAATATAAGCTGGTATAGTATCAAACGACGACCTTTTCTAGAGGTGTCAAACAATCCCCCAGGTGACAACGGGGAATAGGAGATATGAGACTAAATCGTAAGCCTACTATAAGGCAATATGTACACACTGATCAAGGGGTGCACTCAGCATATAATATATTAATCCACAAATGGATAGTCAGTCACACATACCCCACAAGCAAAACACCTAAAAATCAGATGATAAACTCCAGGATGTTATATAACTAGCTGTCAACAATAAACATAAATACCATGGCTACTAGACTCCTATGAGCGGTGTGGCATGTGTATACCTGTGCACATATTCATGAATGCGCTTCCACCGTCAAGAGTACTAATACCACTAATATAGCAGTGTATCCAAAGAGTTAAAGCAGCCCCAACCTCACCTAACGCTGCCGAGTCACCACACAGACTCCTGCCCAGGATAGAAGGGAGTACACGTGTGCAGTCTAGCAGCTGATTGCTCTGCAATTCTGAAGGCTGCCACGGAAGTCCTGACTGTGCACGTGCACATGACAGATGCGACCGCGCGCGTTTCGTGATTAGAAACACTTTCTCAAGGCTCAGTGTGAGGGGGAAGTCCCATTGATCGTAATAAAGTTTATATATGCATGGGTGTGTTTCAATTGGTTGGGAGTATCACCCTAGAGGTGTGTCTATGCAGTGCTGCTGTATAGGCTCTAATACAGCACCATCAAGTGAACATAGGCTGTCCTCAATCAAATAATTGATATAATCACAAAGACGTTGCAGCAGTGCTTAAGGAATGATTAAAGCACTGTTGCACATGATCCCTGCATGTTATGAGTTAATGAGCATGATAGGCAGAGAGTTGTGATAATCATGGGGGTATGAAAATCAAATTTAACTCCTGAGGCTAAAACATAATATAGACTCTAATCAATGTGGGTGAAACATATAAAATATTAATCCAGTTATAGCATAAACATCTTCTGTGGATAATACTCACAGACATAAGATGTAGGTAGATAAATATCCGACCTAATAACGTAAAAATGTTTTAATTTAATAGTGGAAAATGACAGGCTAATGTGAGGCCCCGTTAAGCAGTGTGAATGGCTATATGGTGTACACTATGTAGCTAACAATGCCACATTGTGTACATTCTTTAAGACCGAGATCAGGTAAGTATATATAGGTTAGCTACACTGTGTGTGCTAAATGGTTACTTGGTATCGCAGTTCTGTACATTGCCATATTATGTACTTGCCTAGTGACCGAAATCAGGCAAGTATATGTGGGTTATTTGCTCATACCTAACTACCACTATTAGGGAATACTGCATATCAGTTCTCTGGACACGTTTGATCTAATTCACCTCAAACTTTCCCTCTATTACATTAACCCGGAGTGTCATATATACTCATCTTAGGGTTAACATATATGTGTGTCATTTGATGTATTTTAACACCCATTATTTTAATTAGTTTACCATTAAAGATTATTTTTAATATTATCATTACACTTCATAGGGGTTATTGAGTGCTTTAAGTGGGTTCTTTTCTATATGTTGTTATCTCGGGAAGAACCCAGACAGATGTCAGCGCTACAAAAGAGGGGCGTTTGTCACAATACACAGTGTAAGACTCTACTAAAATTGGTCTTCTCTCTCTATCAATAAATCCTAAACCAGGAGGTTGCCAAAGACAAAACTCTATTTCAACAAATTGAAAATAGTTGCATAGTTACATAGTTACATAGTAGATGAGGTTGAAAAAAGACGTACGTCCATCAAGTTCAACCTATGCTAAATTTAGACAACAGATACTTTATCCTATATCTATACTTATTGATCCAGAGGAAGGCAAACAAAAAACCCCAGTGACATATCATCCAATGATATCTCATAAGGGGATAAATAAATTCCTTCCTGACTCCAAGAATTTGGCAATCAGATTAATCCCTGGATCAACATCCTTCCCATGTATACTTATTTGGTATATCCCTGTATACCTTTCCTATCTAAAAAGATGTCCAACCTTTTTTTGAACAAAACTATTGTATCTGCAATCACAGTCTCCATGGGTAATGAATTCCACATTTTAACTACCCTTACTGTAAAGAACCCTTTCCTTTGTTGCTGGTGAAATCTCCTTTCCTCCAACCTTAAGGGATGGCCCTGAGTCCTTTGTACTGCCCGTGGGATGAACAGTTCTTTTGAAAGCTCCTTGTACTGTCCCCGAATATATTTGTATTTAGTTATCATATCCCCTCTAAGACGCCTCTTTGCTAATGTAAATAAATCTAATTTAGCTAGCCTCTCCTCATAAATTAGATTGTCAATCCCCTTTATTAATTTGGTGGCTCTTCTCTGCACTTTCTCTAGTTCCATAATGTATTTTCTTAGGATTGGTGCCCAAAATTGTACTCCATATTCAAGGTGTGGTCTTAATAATGCTTTGTAAAGGAGCATAATTATGTTTACTTCCCTTCCATCCATTGCCCATTTGATGCAAGATAAGATCGTGTTTGCCTTTGCAGCTACTGCATGACATTGGGCACTATTGCTAAGCCTGCTGTCTACAAGCACTCCTAAATCCTTCACCATCAAGGATTCCCCCAATATATCTCCATTTAATTTGTAAGTCGCCTTTTTATTCTTGCATCCCAAATGCATAACCTTACATTTATCTGTGTTAAACCTCACCTGCAATTTACCTGCCCACGTTTCCAGTCTCTCCAAGTCCTTCTGAAGAGAAATTACATCCTGCTCTGATTCTATTACCTTATACAATTTAGTATCATCAGCAAAGATGGAGACTTTGCTCTCGATGCTCGGCTAGGGACGGATTAAAAACACAATGACTAACTAACTTCAGAAAATTAATGACTCTGTGGAGGTGTCTGTCGATAAGAGTCCCTACACCCCCCCAAATACAGTACATAAAAAGCACACAAATCAACCATGTGCAGGCAAACGCACAGATTTAATATCGTAATATCAAGATTGTTTTTGCAGGCTTGTGGATAAAATAACAGTTAAAAGTTACAGGCGCATAAGCAGGAATAAACTAGCTCCCATCCGAAAGAGGATTACACACAGGCGCATAGAGATGCCTCAAAATTCCCATCTCAAAGAGAATTACACGCAGGCGCAGCGAGGCTTTGTAGCTCGGCTATGGACGGATTCAGAACACAATGGCAAGATTCAGTAAATTAACGACTCTGTGGAGAGGGGGGGTTATGTGACTCATGCGCAGTAAGGAGCTCCCATCTCAAAAAGGATTACACGCAGGCGCACTGAGGCTTTGTATCTCGGCTATGGATGGATTAAGAACACAATGGCAAGATTCAGAAAATTAACGACTCCGTGGAATTTCAAATCTTTGAGCTAGCGTTCGTGGGGGAGGGGGCTACAGGTACAGCTGCATGAAGTTCAAAGCTAAAGACATACTTTAATTTCAAAAGGCAGTTCATGATAATAATACACCCACAAATACAGTACTTAAAAAGCACACAAATCAACCATGTGCAGTCAAATGCACAGGGGAGCAGTCAAAAGCTACAGCACAGATTGAATATCGTAATACAGTAAGATGGTTTTGCAGGCTTGTGGAGAAAAAAATTACAATAAAAAAATTTTTTAAATTTTTTTTGGTCACTCACTCAGGCAAGCAAGCTGTGGTGGGCGAAGTTACAGGCGAAGTTACAGGCGCAGTTACAGGCGCATGCGCAGTAAATTCCTGCTGTCAAGCAGGAATGTGATTGAAACCAGACACACGTTCAAAGGAATGGTGTGGGAGAGATGTACTGCATTGCACAGAAGATAAGAAGTTGAAATACCCTGCAGTGCAGTTAATTATCCTGAGCGAGGGGAGAGCGCTGTATATGCCGAAATGTGACACTGTTACAGTACTGTACACGCATATGCGTTTCAACAATTTTCAAATGAGACATACTATACAGCAGCACAGCACTGCAAATGCATGTATACTTTAAATATGCAAATTTACAATTACTGCGCGCGCACACACAGACTGTGTACAGACGTAGGTTGAACCGCGAAGGTATTAGACTTCCAAGACAACAGCTCGCAACCGCCCCCCTGAGTTTTTACACGGCATTGCAGTATTGCAGACAGCGAGAATAAAATGCTAATATCACGAGTGCGAAAATAACGCAGTTCACTCCGGGCGAAAACGACAAAAAAACGCACCTAACCGGGATAATCTGCAAGCCGCGGATCCAGCCAACTTAGACTCAGATCGGCCGCCACTGTATCATTTTTTTCCACATTATTTTTGTTCCCAAATTGTACTCCTTTTTAGTCACTCTATTATACCTCTCACTGCTCATATAGTCCAGTCTGTTTGATTTTCATTAACATTTTTCAATATGGTAACGATTTATGTTTTGAATTTTTTATTGCTACTAATATTGTTCTCCTTTCATTTTAGAGAATTTCTAACCATACATTGACTATATTGTAATTTTATAGTCATATTTGTTGTTTTTTGTATTTTAATATGTATTAAATAATTGTAGACTTTGTATTTCTATATGCATTTTAATTTCATTGTATACACTACCGACACGCCACTCTGCGGCCAGATCCGCAAGCCGGGAGATTTCCCGGCTTGCTAGTGGCCGCCCCTCGGCGTGCCGCGCGTCATAGACGCGCGGTCACGCGTCTTCGGGAGCGTGCGCCCCCTGCACGCGCGTCCAGGGGCTCCCCAAGGGAGCCCTGGTGTCCCGCGATCGCGGGACAGCGGCAGGGGGTTCCGGGGGACCCGGCGGACCCGGCAGCGGTAGGGAGAGCGCCCCGATCGGAGGGCGCTCTTCCGCTGCTTCGGCGCGCGCCCGTCACTCTCGGGCGCGCGCCAGGCTACTGCTGCGGCCAAGAACGGGCAAATGCTCGAATAAACTTGGCCGCAGCAGTAAGTATATGTTTTCTTGCAATTATTGGTTTATTATGATCAGCTGTGGTAGTCTTATCTGATTGACCAGCATGTATCCCTCTGCTGGTCCAACCAGAGTGTCCCAAAGGGTATATCACTGCCTCTGAATATGTTCACTATTCTCTGATGAAGTCGGTTGTTACCGACAAAACACGTTAAATTGGAGGCAGTACCCGTGCTTTTCAGTGCATATTTTATGCTAATATTGCCTTATCAGGACTTTGCTATATGTTTTGCACTCTTGGGGGTTTGTGTTTTTAATTCCTGAGTCTCTGCGACTTCCCCTATCGCAATACAAGCGACGGTACAGTAGGTCTGTGTTGTCTTCGGCGCTTGATGAAGTGGCACCAAGTGTGACTGGGGATTCCAGTCAGTGCAGAGACTCCCTCACAGCATCACACACGGCGTGGGAAGCTCAATTGTACCAGGACCAAGGAGACTACCTTCAGGAGTTTGCGTCTCCGTGGATAAGGATCCTGCACATTCTGCTCTACACAGCCCACGTGACCGGATGACCGGTGGAAGTTGCAATTTGTGGTAACATGTCCCTAATATGTTTTGCTCATATACTTTTTCCCTGATTTATGTTCAATACTTACCTGCTGAATTGTATTAACCATATATATTTACAATTCTACACTATGATATTCTGCGCTTTTTTTTTCTTCCTTTTTCTTTTTCTCTAGTGCCATTATGTCTTTTCTAAGGAGTGGTGTCCAAAATTGTACTCCATATTCAAAGTGTGGTCTTACTAATGCTTTATAAAGGGGCATAAGTATGTTTAATTCCCTTTCATCCATTGCCCATTTATTGCAAGATAAGATTTTGTTTGCCTTTCAGCTACTGCATGACTTTGGGCACTATTGCTAACCTTGCTGTCTACAAGCATTCATAAATCCTCCTCCATCAAGGTTTCCCCTAATTTATCCCCATTTAATTGGTAAGTCACCTGTTTATTCTTGCTTCCCAAATGCATAACCTTACATTTATCTGTATTAAACCTCATCTGCCATTTACTTGCCCACGTTTCCAGTCTCTCCAAGTCCTTCTGAAGAGAAATTACATCCTGCTCTGATTCTACTACCTTACACAATTTAGTATCATCAGCAAAGATGGAGACTTTGCTCTCGATGTCAACCTCAAGGTCATTAATAAACAAGTTAAAAAGCAGGGGTCCCAGTACCGATCCCAGATGTACTCCACTCACGACTTTAGCCCAACCTGAAAAAGTTCCATTTATGACAACCCTCTGTTGTCTGTCCTTTAACCAGTTTTCAATACAGGTGCACATATTATTACTGAGTCCAATTTTCTTTATTTTGTACACCAACCTCTTGTGTGAAACCGTTTCAAAATTCTTTGCAAAATCTAAGTAGACCACATCAACTACATTATTCTGGTCTAAATTCCTACTTACCTCCTCAAAGAAACAAATAAGGTTAGTTTGGCATGATCTATCCTTCATAAATCCATGCTGACAATTACTAATAATTTTATTTTCCATTAGGTATTCCTGAATATTATCACGTATTAAACATTCAAGTAGTCAACATTCGGGTGTCTGACCTGCAAGTCACGCCCCCTCATGTGACGTAAAGCGGAAGTGCGGGCACTCAGAGGGGAACCATCGCTGTCATTAATCAAGCACTCTGAGTGTGTTCTCGAGTGTATTACAACCAATTGTATCCTGCTTTACTTATCTGCATGGACTAGCATCACGGTTTATGCGTGCACTAGAGACTTGTTTTCATCCACTACACACTTAGTGTGGCAGATTGGTGGGGAGATGCGTCGATGAGCTGCCATAAGTGGGGACCTTGAAAAAATCGGGCCCTTTTCCTGCCTCGGATTTATGCTGGGGGTCTCTGGAGCTGATAGCCATTAATACGAGCACTGGAGCCCCCCGGCATGCATCCGACGAAGGAAAAATGCATTTACAGGAACTTCATTACCTTAGCAGCTAACCGCTAAGGCAATGAAGCGGTTAAACACCTGTGCCAGGCTTACTGTGGCTAGCAAGGGTAAGTGAAGGGGGAATTTGGCCCTTAGTGGCTGTTTAGGCCTTGCGGGGGGTCGCAGGGGGTCTTAACCCTTCATTACCTTAGCGGTTAATACCGCTAAGGTAATAAAGGGGTTTACCCAACCGCTACCCACCCGCAAGGTCTAGACACCTATCCATAGGGCTAATACCCCTTTCACCCACCCGGGAGGCCTAAGCACCCACCCCGGACTGACTATACCCACCCTGTACCCATTGAGTAGTATAGTGGTACATCATACCCATATAATAATAATATGGGCATGATAAGCCACTATAGCACTCAATGGGCACCATAATTACAATACATTAATGCACCAGACACACAATAATAAAACATAACTCCAAAAAAACATACTTCACTAAATAAAAACAGTAGCCAGCTAATCCAATGAATACAAGCAATAACAACATCAACAATGAATGAATTAAACCACTAACCACCAATCAAAACAATGAATTCCTAAAACAACTTGGAATTATTTTAAACAGTAACCAATCATACCAATTAATTACTAAACCAACTCAGAATTAATAGTCACATTAACCAATCAAACCAATTAATTTCTACAATATTAATAAATTAATTGAAACATTAAACTATAAAGAAATAAATTCAAACAATATCTGAAATAACCATTAAACGCATTAGCTAACATAATACAACATTAAGTAAAAACGAACAACAATCGCAAACATTTGATTTCCATCAAGCAGGAAAAAAACAAACAATGACATCCACATAATAAACTGTAATTAAAAAAAAACAACAGCAATACCAAGCCACAAATGCCCCCCAAATATTGTCATAATAATGTATTAATCTGTACCCTAAAGTGGTACAGATTAATATATTATCAGTCAATGTGCCTCCCCCAAAAAAATCAAAAAACACATCCAATGAAAAAACCTGTTAAAAAAGACATTTACAAACATTCAATATATTACTTACCATTAGAAGCGCTGGCCCTCTGACTCACGGGGTAACAGGAAGCTCACATACCTTGAAGGCCTCCAACAGCATCCGATGCCATCCGCCATGAAGATCCGGATCAAATACCCAAATCTTCTTCTTTCTTTCTTTAATCACCTTCTTCTATCTTCATCTGTCACCATTTCTTGATCTTCTTTATCTTCTATCTTCATCTGTCAATCCAAAAAGCCCCATGGTAGATCCCAAGCGATGTTGTCTCGTCATCTTCTTGGGCTCAAATGAGGCGTCACGGCCTTAAATAAGGCTTGTAATGTCACATTTAGCCTCAAAATGGTTAACAGCCACCTGATTGGCTGTTAAAACCATGTGCCAACTTTAATTTTTTTTTTAAATTACGTCACTTAAAGGGAATGATGCCAGCCAATCAGAATGGCTGTGCTTCATTTGCCTTTAATATGACGTCACTAAATCCAACATGGCTGCCGTCACACGGTACTTCAGCCAATCAGATTGTGAGAACTATAACCCCAATCTGATTGGTTGTTGTAGACCATGTGACGACAGCCATGTAGGAGTTTGTGAAGTCAAGTGGCCTTACTATCCCTCCCCCACAGCATACCCCAAAAATATTTGGTAGTGGCTTTTCCCAGGGCACATTTTTTTGGATTGGCAGTGAGCCCTGCTTCTCTTAAGGACCTTAGAACTGCCCTTAACCTTTTTTATATGGGACTGCCAGTGCCTACTATAGATGATGATGTCATCCAAGTAAGCCACGGCTTATGCCCTATGGGGTAGTAACACCTTGTCCATTAATCTTTGGAATGTGGATGGAGCCCCATGTAACCCAAACGGCATAGTGACTAATTGGTATAAACCAAGAGGGGTGGAGAAGGATTCCTTCGCTAAAGGTATCTGCCAATATACTTTTGTGAGGTCTAGGGTGGAGATATACTCTGCTTTACCAAGGGAATTAAGCAATGCATCCACCCTTGGCATTGGGTATGCATCGAATCTGGATACGGTATTTACATTTCAGAGATCCATACAAAACCTAACCTTCCCATCTGGTTTAGGGACCAACACTATAGAGCTACACCATTCGCTGTGGGACTCGTCGATCAAGCACAATTAGAAAATGTCTATCATCACCCTCTCTAAAATGTATTTTCGCCCTTCTTGCAATCTGTAGGGATGGGACGGTACTTTTACGCCAGGTTCCATCTCAATCCTATGGGACACTAAATCAGTCTGGCCAGCCAGTTCGGAAAATACATCTGAAAAATTGTTACATAATTTCAGTTGGTCTGACCTTTGTTCTGTTGTTAACTGACCTCCCATAGGGACCTGACGGTCATTGTAAGTACTACTCTTTGGAGTTCCCTACCCAAATCCGTCTCTCTTTCCAGAGGGTGGATGAATAGCAATCTCATCATTTTCCAGGGTTTCAGGAGGTTTATATGGTAGATTTGTTTTTCCTTCCTGGACCCTTGTTGAGAGATATCATAGTTCACCTCCCTGTTGCGGCGGAGAACTTGGAAAGGACCCTGCCACTTCGCTAGGACTTTACTCTCTGAAGTCGGAAATAGAAGCATCACTTGGTCCCCAGGTTGTAAGACCATTATGCAGCCAATTTTGGTTATACTGCCTCTTTTGACGTTATTGAGCAGACATAAGATTTTCCTTAGCAAACCGGATTATCATGTCTAGACGGTTTATTTGGTCTATTACTGTAACGCTCGGCCTGCCCACAAGCCAGACGAGACCCCGGGACTGAGGTGGAAAGGAGTAATACCACACACCTAACAGTAAACAGGGGCACGGCCGGAGTGTGGAAGTAGCGTAGATGGTCTGGGTAAACAAAAATAGAAATGATACCGTACTTGACATCTCCGGCGAAGAAGGGTAGAGTTCATAAGCCAATGGTCGTTGATTGGAGAGAGCAGCGTAATTGAGTGTCCGTAAGCCTGGGTCGTGGAGTGGAGAGAGCAGCATAGTCGATTGTCCGTGTGCCGTGTTCAGGGGTTGTAGAAGTCTGCAGCGTAGAAAGTCCAAAGCGAAGTCCAAATGGTTCCAGAGAGAAAGCAAAAGGTCAATTCCAGGGAGGTCAGCAGAATTTCCAGGGACAGGAACGGACACTGTAAGACAAGAGAGGCCAGGCAACAGCAGACAGCACCAAGGTACAGAAGCTATGCAGAGCAAAGAGGAAATGGTGAAGGACGACTAAATAGGGGGCTGGGACCAATCAGGGGAAGGGGAGTGACAGAGGAGCGGCCCAAGAAGGACCTGATAGGAGAGCAGAGTGTGAGAGTTTGGATCCAATCAGACTGAGGGGAGGGACAGCCCGGCACCAGTCTGACGCCCGGCACCAACTAATGGCGGCCTGGGTCCGCGCGTGCCCGTAGGGGTGATGCGCGCGACCGGGATGTGCGGGTGCAGCTGCCAGTGGCGAGGGATGCCGCCGGGGAGCCCGGACGGCCTCTAATTATCGTAAGGAGGCACTGGAAGAGGGTATACCCGCAGCGCGGATACATACAATTACATACTGAAGAGTATGTTTGGAGGGGGAGGGCGCCTCCTCCCAGGATTCCTTCAGAAGGTCCAGAATACCCATAGGCTGGCATCCATATAGGAGCTCAAACAGGGAGAAACCTGTGGAGGCTTGGGGAACTTCCCATACCACAAACAATAGGAAAGGGAGAAGTTCATCCTAAGATCGATTTTCAGTGTCCAGAAACTTCCAAAGCATGGTTTTTAAAGTTCGGTTAAACCTCTCTACCAATCCATCAGTTTGCGGATGGTAGACCGAGGTCCAGACGGATTTAACCTCTAATAACTTCAGAACATCCTGCATTAACTTCGCCATGAATTTTGTTCCCTGGTCGGTTAACATTACCTGGGGCATTCCTACCCGAGAGAACAGCTCTAACTGCCTGTGAGTCACCTGTTTGGCAGTGGCTGATCTCAAAGGGAAGGCCTCGGAACATCTGGTGGCATAATCTACGACAACTAGTATGAATTTATGTCCCTTTGCAGAGGGTTCTAAAGGTTCTACCAGATCTACACCAATCCCCTTTAATGGGACCAAGACCAAGGGCAGAGGAACAAAGGGAGTCGGCTTCTGTCCCTTTTGGCTAGTTAACTGACATTCAGGACATGTCTCACATAGTTTCATGATATCACCATGCCTGGCCAGTACAACTCGGACGAGATGCATTCCTTATCTTAGATCTTCCCAGATGTGGCACCCCATGGGAGAGCATGGGCTAGGGTAAACATTGTTTTAATAAAAACTTTAGGGACTGATATTTGTCGAATGACCTCCCCTGTGGTATAACCTTATTCACGATATGGGATGTCATTCAGTAGTTCGAAATGTGGAAACACCCTTACACCTTGTTCATTCACTATGTTATCACTGACCTGTACCACATTCACATCTTGTCTAGCCAGAGCTGGGTCTTGCCTCTGCTGGAAGTCAGGAAGTGCCAGGTCTGGCAAAATTCCCATATCGCCTGTTCCTCATCCTGGTAATTTCTCGCCATGACTTGCAGTCTGTTGGGCTGACTAAGGTTACGTAGAGTCTCCGCCTTTCTTAACTCTTTTTTTGCACGTCTCTGTTTATGCGTTTGTAGGACACGTTGTCTATGGGGAAGAACTCTGGTGAAAGGGGGAACAAGTTTCAAGGCTCCATGAGTAGGGGCCAACAATGTTCCGAAGTAGGGCCAGTCTTGACCAAGTAGAACAGTTGCATGTAGCCAGGTAGCAACTCCTACTAGTAGTCTATCCTCTCGATCATTGATGCAGAGGAGGATGTTTGCCATTGGGTAATTGTTTGTATCCCAATGGATACATTTGATTTCCATGGAGAGTCATAGGATAGTCGGTTGTTTGGAATTAGGCCCACTAGGATTATGGATTGTCCACTAAGTCTTTTACTGTTTTCTCCTCCACCGATGCTGGGACCAACCATGGACCATGGTCCCCTTGGAGAGAAACCGTGGCAGCGATTCTGCCATAGGAACAGTCCATCTCACCCTCTCCTGAGTCAGCAAACTCAGTTATTAGCCAGAACTCTTGACTGGGATCGGTATTTGGACCTCTCCACTCTGGGAAGGGAACCTCCCTTCTGTTTGGTGGTGGAATCCTCTCCACTGGATGGATGTCGTAAGACCAGGGTCTCAGGGAATACTGTGGGTGGCTTCCTCCCATTGGTGATCCAATGGCCTCAGATCCGGGTTGGCATCTCTGCAAGAGTTTGTACCAGGACCCCTCCGAGATGGGAAAGGGTCTTACGATCAGGTTGACTGGACATCCCGAGCTGGCATGTGGTAGACCCCTTGATTGTCTGCTCTCCTGCCACTGGTGTTTGCGTTGGCCGATCCCAGCTAACTTCTTGGCTCTCATCCCCAAGAATGTTTTCCACCAAGCGGACCTCTGAATCTAGGGAAGTTACAGCAAGCCTTTTTACCCAGGAGCGGTAGAGGTAGGGGGCAGTCTCTGTTTGAACTGCTCGAGCACAAACTGTTCAAGGATCTCTGCCTTGGTATGCTTCTCTGGTTTTATCCAGCTTGTACAAAAGTCTACTAAGCGGTGGGCTATGACCTGTGGTCTGTCTCTGTTTGTGTATTTGACTGTCCGGAACCACTGTCAGGAGGTCTCTGGGGCGAGGCCTAGGTGATCCAGAATAGCAGCCTTTAGTTGCTGATAGTCCATGGCCTCGTCTACTGGAAGAGCCTGGTAGGCTGCCTTAGATTCTCCTAAGTGGAATGGAGCCAGACTCGTTAGCCAGCGATCAACTGTCCAGCTGTGGGCCGTGGCTACCCTTTCAAAAGTGATGAGGAATGCCTCTGGGTCTTCTGTTGGCATCATTTTAGGCAGCATCACTTGTGGGTTATTTGGAATCTCTGGTCTGACTGAGGCTGGACCTGGAGCCAGTATTTGGAGGAGCTTTTCTGTTTGCTTAACCTGCATATCATCTCGCTGGACTTGTCACCCTGCTTGCCAGACCTGCATCTCATCTACCTGGGCTTGCTGGTGCAGGAACAGAGAAACAATTTCCTCCTTTTTTTTTTTAAATTTGTGTGGCCCTTTGGATACAGGGCTGTCCGATCCCCCTTCTGACATCACCTGTGGCAGGACGGTCTGTAAGTGAGGTCAGATAATAGTCCACACGTGCAGTTTCAGGGTAAACCAAATGTTGAGTGGTTTTATTTCTCCACAACACAAATACACATTTGGGCACACTGTCCCTTTAAGGCAAAAGAAAACTCATAAAAGGAACACCTATCAATAGGGAGATCTTGCTAAACATTCCAGGCTCTATCTATCGGGCTGACTGAATGTGCCCACTTCCCAACCCCTAAACATATACCACAATAGTTATTGAACAATATTAAAGTCCGTTCTGTATCTTGGTTTAGGAATCTTTGTCCCTGGAGAGAGTTTAGGAAATCATTCAGTATAGGAGCTTGCACAGGACAGCTCTGTGGTCTGAGTCAGCCACCTACTACAAGCATTAGCCTCCTTATCAAGCTGGTTGTCAGCTGTCAGCTTACTTCCTGATTGCCCAAGTATTCTTACTGGGTTAACCCAGTGCTGGATGAATGACTCAGATGTATGTTTCCCAGGCATAATTATCAGTATCTGACTTCACCCTGTCACATATGCAATCCATTATTTTTTTAAAATCTTATCTGATTTGTATGTAATGCTTTTCTAGTTATAAGTCAACAGTGGGTTTCAGTCTATTATTTTAAATATGCATAATTTTAATGAATGAACAGTTGATGTTCAAACTCCATTGAAACACAATTTAATTTAGGAAAAATATAAAAGAAAAATCTGTTGTATCAATTTTTTGCAGTTTCAACTCTCTGAGAAATTATATTGATTGTGTACCATTCAACATGTTATTTGAATAAGAATTGAAGACTTTTTACTTTTTTTATTCCTGAACTATGAAATATTGAAACATGACTTTTTCTTCCTCATACAGTACATTGCTTTTAGTTTGCTTTCCAATATTTCAGTAATGTGTGATTCATTGTTGTGATTTGTTTATTAATCATTAAGTGTCACAATTATACAATTATTCTTCTATAATCTTCAAAGCATGAATAATATTGGAATAAAACTGTCATTTTCTATAATTTAATGTGCTCAACAAAATGTACTAGATCTGGTAATATTGCTGCATGATTAGTACAACAATTTCATATATTTTTTTAATTCTAATTTATTCTCAAGGAGAAGCAGGTTTTTATAATTTACTGACTTGGTATCATGCAGAAAGCACCTATTTTACTGTAAAATCTATTATTAGGACATCCAAAATAAAAGTAGCTGAGTTTTGAGATTGGGACTACACTATTATGAGTGATAAAATGTATTTATACCAGTTAAACTTGCTTTTTTCACAGTATGGAAGCATTACTTTGCATGGGCTAATTGCTTTGGAAGGTCACTGTTTAAAGAGCATAGAAACAAAGAATGAGGCTATTTCTTTCTCATCGCTCAACTGCTACATTTGATCACATTTTCATTGCCAGGATTGAGCACTTCTGCAGCAATAAATCACTAAGTTAGTGTTCCTTATACTAAAAACACATTATAAAATGCTCTTGTCAGCAGTTAACAACTAGTATTGGAATTCCAAATAAATGTGACTAAATGTAGAATCAAACGTAGCACAGCTGTATTTGTCCTTTAGGCAACTTCATGCCATTTTGTGTAAAGAATTCATGGACTGCTTAATCCCAGTAATTGTTCAAGCCTCTAAGAAAAACAACACTCATGCCATGTGTTTCTTATCAACAGTATCAAAAAAATCTCCACATACTGTACTCAATAAGCATTAGTTTTCCAGTAAAATGTTGACCTAAAACCTAGTGATTTCCTATCCTCCCCTAAGGTTCTCCTGACCACACCTGTCTTTAGGGATAATGAATTCACTTGCTCACCGTTAAATGATAGCATCAGATACTATTTCAAAGGTGAATCCAACTAATTTGCAAATGAATGGTACAGTTGGGTTTCAGCATGAGTAATCTGGTGTGGTGAGTGGGACAGCTAATAAGAGGGATGGGAAGCTCTGCATTAACCCATTGGTAGTTCATGTGGATTCTGCACTGAGCACAAGTTGAGTAAAAATATATTGTAATTTATTTATTTTCAGACAGACACACAAATCTTCACAATATGCACTCAATAAAACACTTACTGGGATGGGGAAATGAAAACAAATGTCCTTGGAATGAAACAAAGTCTCTGGGCACCCCTGCACGCATGCAAGTGGGTGCGCAAAAGGATCCGTGTAGCAGTTCCTGGCTAGGGCACAACTTGCCAGCCCTACATCTTGTTCAATCCTTACAGGG
>WSYH01013509.1:3445-16956 GCA_036426205.1 Ascaphus truei
GGCCCCTTGCAAGGCTTTTTGAATCTTCTTCCAAGAGTTTTGTAAATTAGACACGTGAGTATCTGCTGCAGGTACACCAGAGGGAAGGGAGGAGAGGGGAAGACTGCTGGGATGGAACCCATAGTTAATGAAGAAAGGCGACTCTTGCGTGGACTCATTCTTCAGCGAATTAATAGCTAACTCCGCCCAGGGTAATAGGTCCACCCAGTTGTCTTGAGATTCTGACACAAAGCACCTGAGATACTGCTCCAAGGTCTGATTAATTCTCTCTGTCTGGCCGTTAGTCTGTGGGTGGTAACCCGAGGAGAAGAGGAGGGAAATGCCAAGTCTCTGAGAGAAATCTCGCCAAAACTTAGAGATGAATTGAGTACCCCTGTCTGAAACAATGGAGAGTGGCACACCGTGTAACCTGATAATCTCTTTAGAAAAAATGTCAGCCAGGGTAGCTGAATTGGGGAGACCATTGAGGGGCATAAAGTGTGTGCTTGGAAAACCTTTCCACTACCACAAGGATCGTATTCATCCCGTTAGAAGTTGGAAGTTCCACAATAAAGTCCATGGAAATATGCTTCCAAGGCCGTTCCGGAATAGGAAGAGGCAGGAGGAGACCGGAAGGTTTGTGTCGGGTGGACTTGCTCTGAGTACAGACTGGACAAGCTCTGGTGAAATCAAAGATGTCTTTGTTCATTTTAGGACACAAAAGGTCCATTTAATAAGATACACTGTCCTCTTGAAGCCTGGATGACCAGCAGATCTGGAAGAATTCCCCCACTTTAAAATCTTGAGCGAAAACATGGGGCAGCGTACAGACATCCTTCTGAAACCTTAAATCTCCTAGGGATATGAGCCTGGGCTTTATTGATCTCATCCAGGATATCAAAATAATTGGCAAAAATAATATACTTTGCTGGAAGAATAGTCTCAGAAGATTCATTAGATCCTTCCTCCGTAGAAAATTGGCGAGAAAGAGCATCAGCCTTGATATTCTTGATACCTGGAATATAAGAAATCGTGTAATTGAAATGAGAGAAAAAGAGTGCCCAACGTGCTTGATGGGATCCCAGACGATGAGCCCCCATCATACACTTATCACCAGAGGGTGAACTCGAGTGCTACACTGGGTTGTTCTCTACCCTTTCTACCTATTCAGTGTATACCCAGAGCACCGTTCACCGTTCATTTTCTATGAGGCAGCAGCAGGGGCACCCCTATTACCTTATCTAGTTCACATAGGTGCTCTTTGCCTACTCTGTCCCTAGCTCGCCCTATACTGACCCATTATGTCAGGATTCCTGTCTGGTCTACCTGATTATGAAGCATGGCAAAAAGAAGCTAAGAATATATTTTCCAGTGAGTTTGAGGGAGAAGCCAACCCCGAACAACTAGACATCTCCAAATTTTTCACTGAGCTCGACAACACCTATAGACAACGCTGGAGGGCTTGGTGGGAAATATTCAGCTTTGAAAACTATCTAGCAGCTGAATTGATCCCCAGAGGCCTACGTGCCAATGTTGCCCCAGCACACAATATAGTGGATCCAGATTTCATCAGATCATGGGAGCTGGTTTTTAAACAATGCTCCATTATGCTCATGAACCTATTACTGGAATTTCAGAGAGAAAAACTCAAAAAGATAGAAAGTGAACTTGAGCAGAAACTTTCTGAAGTTGACTCTTGGAGGCCCAACCCGAAATTTAGCGAACTTGAGGGGAAACTAGAGACTAACCTAGATAAGTTTGCAAAAGAACTCAAGGAGCGCAAACGAATTAAGTTCGCCAGGGACAAAAAGGATTTCCAGGAGAATAAAATCTTCCACTATAACCTTATCAAAAAGAAGTCTAAGCCTAAGCCACCCGACCAGACCTCATCCACTGAGTGGGAAGTGACAGATAGTGAAGATGAAAGACCTAATTCACTTCTGACTGAGGGCATGACAAATCAGCCTCCACCTCCCACCCTCCTGTTACGCCGGTGCTGCCCGCAGACCAGACCCGTCCCCTGAGCTGAAGGGGGAAGTGGTAATACACGCACCCGCAGCAAAGGGAGCGTGTCCAGAGTGTGGTATGAAGCGTTGCCAGGCCAGGTGTAGTAAGGTAGACAATACTTGCCGGTACCGGTTGTAGAGATAGAGTGATGAATGCCTTGCCGAGGTCAGGGAGTGGAGAGTGGAGATAGGTCGTAATCCAAGCCGTGTTCAAGGGGTTACTAGAGTGAGCATTGTCCAAGGGGTGCCGAGATCGAGAGCCAGAGGGGATAGTCGTACAAGCCGCGTAAGCACCTGTGAAAACACTGAGAGAATCCAGAAGTACTTCCATACAGAGACTATGTCGAGCAACGAGTGATGGGAAGCACAGGCATAATAAAGCTGGGCAGGCCAATGGGAAAAGGGGGCAGGCCTGTAGGACTGCAAGGAGTCTTCCCTGATAGGAGGGAGGTGTTACTGCCCAGCTGAGTGTAATCCTTGATTTGCATGGAACTGTGTGATGCTTGGGGGCGACGCCTCACTGCAGGAGCAGTGGTTAAAAGTGCTCTGTTAGGTGTGTGCTCTGTAAGCTGGGAAAGCATGCACATAACGTCTGGGGCTGCGTGCGTGTAGGTGTGCGTGCAGGAGGGCGTGGGCACGCCCGGCGCTGAGCAGAGGAATCACCGAGGGGAGTGATCTCGCGACGGCGGCAGGGGCGAGGAGCCGTGGAGGCCGGTAAGGCAGGATTGTTTTGTGTGTCCAGGGGCTCCCTGTGGAGAGGGAGTGCTCTGTGTGGGAAGCGAAGAGAACGCCGATTCCTGACAGTTACCCCCCTCTTCAGGAACGGCCTCAGGACGGTCCAAGAACGGTTTCTCTGGAAACTTTTTCCTGAAGGACTTAAGAAGGGCCGGGGCATGAATGTCCTTTGAAGGTACCCAGGATCTCTCTTCAGGGCCAAAGCCCTTCCACTGCACCAAGAACTGGAGCTGACCCCTGGATAGGCGAGAATCCAAAAGAGAGTGAACTTCGTATTCCTCGTTATTTTGTACAGTAATGGGATCCGGTTTACGAGTCTGATCCGGAAAGAAGTGACGGGAGATGAATGGTTTTAAGAGGGACACATGAAAGACATTGGGAATCTTCATACTGGGTGGTAGTTGGAGCCGGAATGCCACAGGATTGATTTGTTCACAAATAGGGAAGGGTCCCAGGAACTTAGGTGCCAGTTTAGGAGATGGTACCTTGAGGTGGATATTCCTAGAGGAGAGCCATACCAAATCCCCTGGTTTGTAACTGGGTGCCGAACGACGACGACGATCGGCCTGTAGTTTCGATCTGCGGGAGGAGTTGAGAAGGGTAGACTGAATCCTGGACCATGCGGTTTGGAGGGAAGAAATGCGTTCATCTACGGCTGGTACTCCAGAAGGAATGTTGGGGATGGGAAGACGGGGAGGGTGGAACCCATAATTTATAAAGAAGGGTGACTCCCGGGTGGACTCGTTTTTTGCAGAATTGACGGCATACTCTGCCCAAGAGAGGAGTTGAGCCCAATCATCCTGGAAATCGGATATAAAACATCTCAGGTACTTCTCCAGGGATTGATTGATTCTCTCCGTTTGTCCATTGGACTGAGAGTGATAGGCGGAAGAGAAGGAAGAAGAGATGCCCAATCTCTTCGTGAAAGCTCTCCAAAATTTGGATACGAACTGAGAACCTCTGTCAGAAACAATGGACGAAGGTATCCCATGAATCCGGAAAATCTGCTCCGTAAAGATATCAGCAAGGGCGGGGGAGGTGGGTAATCCTTTAAGTGGAATGAAATGGGACATCTTCGAGAACCTGTCCACGACCACCAAGATAGTGTTCATTCCTCTGGACCTGGGCAACTCCACGATGAAGTCCATAGAAGTAGTGTCCACTACGCGTGTTGAAGGCCGTCTTCCATTCATCCCCCTTCCTAATGCGCACCATGTTATAGGCACCGCGTAGATCCAACTTGGAAAAAATCTTGGCCCCCTGTAATTTATCGAACAGTTCGGTAATAAGGGGAAGGGGGTAACGATTCTTAATAGTGATGTGGTTTAAACACCTGTAGTCGATGCAAGGCCTCAACGACCCGTCCTTTTTCTTAATGATCAAAAACCCTGCTGGGGAATTGGAGTGACGAATAATGCCAGTGAGGAGGTTATAAATGTAGGCTACCTTCTTGCGATCAGTATTGTAGAGATGGGGAGCCATTTCAAACTGCACCTCACACTGGTTTAGGAAACCCCTACAATCTTGCGGTTCACCTGCATAAGGCTTGGGGGGAGGAATCCTTACATCTGAGCTGCTAACTGCGCTTGCGGAGTGGGGGCTTACATCTGGCGGGGTCGCGGTCGGTACCCTGTCTGAGAGTACTGCGACCTGGCGTGTAAGTGTCACAATTTGATCCGCCATGGCCTGGTTATGCTGAAGCAGATTAGAGAGAAACTGTTGAAGTTCGGTCTGGTCTGCGTCTTGTGGGCTCGACATAATGTTACGCCGGTGCTGCCCGCAGACCAGACCCGTCCCCTGTGCTGAGGTGGGACGTAGGGATACACACACCCGCAGCAAAGGGAGCACGTCCGGAGTGTGGTGTTAGTGTTGCCAGGCCAGGTATAGTAATGAAGACAATACTTGCCGGTACCGGTAGTAGAGGCGGAGTAGTTATTGCCATTGCCAGGATCAGGGATAGGAGAGTTGCGGATGATCGAAGGTATAAGCCGTGTTACAGGGATGCCAGAAGTTACGAAGTCCAAGTAGAGCCGAAGTCGAGAGCCAGAGGGGGTAGTCGTCCAATCCGCGTCTATACCTGAGGAGTCACTGAGAGAGTAGTCAAATGCTTCCATACAGAGACTATGTCGAGCGACGAGTGATGGGAAGCACAGGCATAATAAAGCTGGGCAGGCCAATGGGAAAAGGGGGCAGGCCTGGAGGACTGAAAGGAGTCTTCCCTGATAGGAGGGAGGTGTTACAGCCCAGCTGAGTGTAATCCTTGATTTGCATGGAACTGTGTGATGCTTAGTGGGCGACGTCTCACTGCAGGAGCAGTGGTTAAAAGTGCTCTGTAAGCTGGGAAAGCATGCACATAACGTCTGGGGCTGGCGTGCGTGTAGGTGTGCATGCAGGAGGACGTGGGCGCGCCCGGCGCTGAGCAGAGGAATTGCTGAGGGGAGTGATCCCGCGACGGCGGCAGGGTCGAGGAGCCGTGGAGGCCGGTAAGGCAGGATTGTTTTGTGTGTCCAGGGGCTCCCTGCGGAGAGGGAGTGCTCCGTGTGTGAAGCGAGGAGAACGCCGATTCCTGACACTTTCTTGGGGAGAAGATCTTTGTGAGAGTACTGCCCCAGCTCCCACATCAGAAGCCTCAACCTCAAGGGTGAAAGGAAGGGATGTATCCGGGTGCCGGAGGATTGGAGCGGAGACAAAAGCTCTTTTGAGAAACTCGAAGGCTTTGATGGCCTCAGAGGACCATGCTGTCGGATCAGCCCATTTTTTGGTAAGAGCAGTAACTGGTAGAGCGATATTGGAGAAATTACGGAGGAATTTTCGATAGTAGATAGAAAAGCCAAGGAAACGCTGAACGGCTTTTAGGGAATTCGGCAACGGCCAATCCAGAAGAGCCTTCAATTTCTCAGGATCCATGGTGAAACCTTGATTGGAGATTACATAACCAAGGAAGGCTGTGGATGATTGGTGGAAGAGACATTTCTCCATCTTCGCGTAGAGGCTATTAGCACGAAGTCGAGTGAGAACCCTCTTGGTGTGACGAATGTTCTCTTCCAGGTTCTTGGAGAAAATGAGGATATTGTCTAGGTATACTATGACGAAAATGCCCAAAATGTCCCGGAAGATATAATTCATAAATTCTTGGAAGACGGCAGGGGCATTGCAGAGGCCGAACGGCATCACTAGATATTCATAATGACCCAAACGCGTGTTAAATGCGGTTTTCCATTCGTCACCGTCTCGTATTCGGATTAGATTGTAAGATCCTCTCAGTTCGAGTTTGGAAAATATAGAGGCTCCTTGGAGCCGGTCAAAGAGTTCCGAAATTAGAGGAAGAGGGTACCGGTTTTTAACTGTAGTCTTGTTAAACCCACGAAAGTCGATACAGGGTCTTAGAGAGCCATCCTTCTTTTTCACGAAGAAGAAACCTGCCCCGGCGGGGGAGGTAGAATTCCGAATAAACCCTTTCTTAAGATTCTCCTGGATGTAGGTCGCCATAGCTTCGGTCTCGGTCACAGATAGGGGATACGACTTAGACTTGGAGAGTGTGGTTCCAGGAATTAATTTGATGGGGCAGTCATACGAACGAGGAGGTGGTAGGACTTCAGCCTGAGTCTTGTTAAAGACATCCAAAAAATCATGGTATACCTCCGGCAGAGTAGCGAGAGAAAATGAAGAGGTGTCGAGACCAGCGAGCACGGTAACGGGAGGAGTGACCGTCTTCTTCAAGGTAGGAGCCCACTGGATCGGTAGTTCATTGGTCCAATAAACACGCGGTTTGTGAAGCTGAAGCCACGGCAATCCCAAAATGACCCGGACAGTAGGTGAGTGGAGGATATCGAAGATGATGACTTCAGTATGACCATCCACGGTGGTCAGGATGAGACGGACAAATACCCAAATAATGAAGGCTGGTTGGAGCGGTTGACCGTCGATAGTCTCAAGGCCGATGGGTGACTTCTTCTTGACTAACGGGATTTGGTTGGTGCAGGCATAGTCGTGATCCAAGAAGTTACCACCAGACCCGGTGTCGATGAAGGCTTCAACCTCTACCCTAACATTGGGACCCTCAAGAGTTATGGGGAGACGGATTCTCTTCGGTAGCTCTTTGGGGGAAGAGGGGCAAGGAGAAATGGTACCCAGTAGAAGCCCCTCTACCTTTACTGGGCGTTCTCGTTTCCCGGTTTCAGGCGACAGTGTCGTAGTTGGTGTTCCGGGGAGCCGCAGTAGTAGCAGAGACCCTCATCTCGGCGGCGTGTTCTCTCAGCGGCCCGAAGCTGTTGGCTACCGATTTGCATCGGTTAGGGAGTGTCCAGTGCAGAAAGAGCCAAGGGAGGAGACCTAGGAGAAGCAGGCAAGGGCGGCATTAAACGGGGACACTGGCGCTCATGGCGTCGCTCTTGAATGCGCTGGTCCATCCGGATGCTGAGGGCAATGAGATCCTCTAGAGATGAGGGACAAACATGAGCTGCGAGGTCGTCCTTGAGGGATTCAGACAAACCCTGTCAGTATGCCGCGGCGAGAGCTTCATCATTCCACTGAGTCTCTGCAGTGATGGTGCGGAACTCCACAGCGTATCTTGCAGCCGACATGCGACCCTGGGAGAGAGGAAACAAGGAAGAAGCAGCAGTCTCCCTATGCGCTGGAGTGTCAAAAACCTGCTGGAACTCTCGCCGGAATTTGGAGTAGTCCTGTGTTAAATCGGATCTGTGCTCCCAGAGCGGAGAAGCCAAAGCGAGAGCGTCGCCCGTGAGCAGGGCATAGACATAGGCCACTTTAGAACGACCTGAGGGAAACCGAGATGGGGACATCTCGAACTGGACGTCACATTGGTTCAAGAATCCCCGGCAAGTATGGGGGTCCCCGGCATACCGGTTGGGAGGTTAATACGGGGCTCAAAGTTGCCCATAGGTACTGGGGCAGGAGGGGACGGTGCAGCTGGCGATTCCCGCAGGGAGAGTTTGGAAAGTTCTTGCGCCACAGCCGTGACTTGGTCGCTTAAAAATTGCCAGTGATCCATAGTGACACCTTGGCCCACCTCAGGGGGGTCTGCATTTGTTGGTTTAGAAGTATTGTCCCCTGTGTCTTGTTGGCAGCATGCAGTTTCTTTTGGCAGGCTCAAGACGTCTGTGTTCCCTCTGTCAGTCTCACATGTGAGACTCAGGAACCTCTCCTCTGTCTGTTTCCTGGTTCAGCTCACGTGTGGGCTCAGGAAGAATCTCTCTTCCTGTCTCAGAGGCAGGCTTTTTCTGATATCTGTAATCAGCCAGGTGGTGTTAGTTAATTGTCTACCAGCAGTTAACCACCACACTGCTGGATTAGAGGCACATTTTTGAACAGGGATCAGTCCCCTGTTACAGGCACGCCTAAAAAGGGATTTTATCGTTGCTGTAGCTGCGGGCAGTGTGATAGTCTCCAGGAAGGCTGTAATGTTACCTATCCAAGCTCAGGATAGTCCTTTAATATCTATGGTTTCTTTACCTGCCTATCAAGGAATGTCATCTATCTTATAAAATGTCCATGTGGTTTAGGTTATGTGGGGGAGACCACCCAATGTGTAAAGGACAGGATCTGACAGCACAAGGCAGCAATCCGGTAGTGTGACCAAGAGGCACCAGTGGCACACCACTTCACACACAGTCTGGTCACAATCCCAGTCAACTTTGCTTTCAGATAATTGATGTTGTATATAAGAGCAGACATGGGGGTAATGTTAATAAACTATTACTTCAAACAGAGACACAATGGATATGGCGCTTGGGTACTATGACACCAGAAGGTATGAACCAGGAAATGGATCTAAGCTGCTATTTTTAATCCTTTACCAGATGCCATTGTTTCTGTTCCGTCTATGTACGGTTTTGTCCCTTCGCCTGAGTCCAGTCTCAGATAATAACTTACCCTGTTTTTCTATCCACAGATATGCTCACCATTACTTGGTTGCCCCCATTTGAAGTGTGTGACTTGTATCGGCCCTATCAGATCCATCGTCAAGTGCTGTGATCAGTCCTTTAAAACTTCGGTCTCCCTCACCTCTGACTGTCCTGTTAACCACTGCTCTCTACATTCCAGGATAAACAGTATTGTCACTAGACTGTTTGCAGCTACACTGCTGATACTATTGTAGCCCTCTTTCCTGCTGATATAAAGAGACTACTAGTGCTGTATGTACCTGCTGGCTCAGCGAGATCTGGGCCTCGCTAACCGGGAGCCTGGGGTAACAGTATGTTCTTGGCAGCACCTCCACTTACCCATATGGTACAGTACATGAATAGCTGATATTCAGTAAATATACACCAGTGGCCTGGCCACTCTACTCATTGAGTAATGTCACTTCCCACCACCGCGTGCACCCCACACCATGTCCAATGTATAACTCAGTCCATTGGTCACTCAACCCAGTGTCCCCAAAGAACCCCCCCCCCCAAGGTGGGACCAGCGCCTGAAGGTACCGGTGTTGGTGCACTTATTAAATACCTTCCGGCTACTCCAGCAGCCGGTAACAGACTTCAAAAAGGATCCGCCGATCCAGCGTAGTTTCTCACGAGTTGGAAATGTCCAGCAGCTTGAGCCCAAACCACTGTTCACACACACAGCAGCTCTGGAAGAACATTGTGTCCCTTTCCTGTTGCTACAGTAAGGGAATAGAATGTATCTTTCTCTATGGCTTTCCCTGCAGCACCACAAGCTAAGGGTGACTCAGGGTCTGCACTGGGCCTGGGGGTAAATCTGGCCTACGCAGGTGGGTCACTGACCCCCTGCACACACACAACCTCTCCCCTAGCTCCTCCGGTGTATTCTGCTAGCGTGGTCTCTCCCCCACCTTCCCTTTCCTGCCTGCCAGCAATCCCTGCACTCCTATTCGTTCCCTGGTGTCATGTGGCTCTGCTGAGGCTCATGGGAATTGTAGTTTTACTGCAGAGCCTCCTGGTGATTGGCGCTTACACTGTGCATGCGCGAACTCTCTCCGTGTCTCCGGTCGCGCAGGGGTATTGCGCAACGCCCTAACAACATGGCGGCGCCCTGTGCTATCGGACCGCCGCGGAACCTCCGGATACTCTCACAGCACCCCCCCGCAGCGGAGGTACAGAGGGAAAAACAGAACACCCCTACATTCTCCCCCTGGTGGAATCCAACATCCCCGCTTGGGAATGTAACCAATACACATATTTACACAATAAAAATGCATATATGAAAAATACAACTTAACACTGTATACTCTACATGAGATTATACATTTCATTGAACATTCCTGTAACAGGGGACTTACCCTGTTCAGAAAACTTGCCTCTAATCCAGCAGTATACTGGTTAATTGACCAGCACCTGGCTGATTAGAGGTATTAGAAAAAGCCTGCCTCTGAGACAGGAAGAGAGACTCCTTAGCTCACATGTGAGCTGAACTAGGAAACAGAGCAGAGGTTCCTGAGTCTCCCAGGTGAGACAGACCGAGAGAACACAGATGTCTGGAGCTGACAAATAAGACTTCTAAACCTGGATGCTGATTATCCGGAGAAAAGGCAGCAACCCAGCAAACAGATAAGACTTTATTTTTCAATGACTGTTGTATGTATATATATATATATATATATATATATATATATATATAATATATATATATACTATATACACTGGCGACACACTTTTTCGAGCTCGGCAGTCCCACGAATTCGGGTTATCCCGGGTGTATGAGGTTTGTGACTGTTTTTCTGCCCGAGTGCATTGAGGTATTTCCAGCAGGGATTGAACATTTTATTCCCACTGGCTGCAATACTGCACAGTATATATATAAATACTGCATTACAATTCATGAATTTATGCCATCTGGTAGACACGCGAAGCATTGCAGCCTATTAAATCCTAATCATTATCATTTAACAATCAGCCGCCCGTCAGCCAGGCATGAACCCAGGCTGGGAAGGCAAACGCAACGGGGCTTGTCAGAGGTGAGGAGCGGGCATTCCAGGTATCTGCCAGGTACATACTTGGTATTGCTCGAATAAAGTGTGTCGGTGCAGTATATATATATATAATATATATATATATATATATTATATATATATATATATTATAATATATATACAACAGTCATTGAAAAATAAATAATCGTGCACCATATTATATCTATATGACTTGGGCTGATGAGTAGCTTGGGTAGCCACCCAGTTAAAAAGGGCTGGAATAAAAGGATACATATATGCCAAAGTGGAGCAGGTTTTGTTTGGCTCACTATTTCTCTTATGTTGCTTTTTGCTGTGTTTAAAGCGACAGGCATAATAAAAGCCTTATTTAATTTCACCTTAACAAGTCTCCCTTGCATACCTCTGCGCATGTTCTCCTACAATTCCAATCACAGATCTCACTCTATTGCGAGCCCACTGCTGAGCCTCATAATGGGGTGCCCCGAATTGATCGTAAGTCATCCTCATGGGAGGTTGACCAGCTCTTTGGCTTCTGCGCAGGTGCTCTTCCGTTACTGCTTCTGGAGAGTAACAAATCTCGCTTGGCAATTCAGTCTCTTCCCTTGAGGGGCTCAATGTTTCGACACAGTCTCTTTGAGGCACAACACATGGGCTCTGTGGGTCTAAAGGCTGGCTCATTTGAGTCAGCGTATCTGGTGTTGGACCAAGGGGCCCTTTACCCGTAGCTCCTTCGGGAGATTTACCAGCGGTCGGAAGGCCCCTTTGAGAGTTTCCCTCCATAGTATCCTCAGAGGAGGTATTAACTACAGTCTCTGGACCATCCTCTGTAACATCTAACTCTCCATCTAGCGAAGCAGTGCTCCATCTAGCGAAGCAGTGGGCACTTCCAATTCTTTATCTCCTACTTGAGGTATGGGAAGGAGATGATTTCTATGCCATACCTTTACCTGGCCTTCTGAGTCTTTGATATGGTATACCGGGAGGCCAGGCATCTGCGACTCCACTTCATATACACCATCTCTCCAACGGTCGGCCAATTTGTGCTTTCCGGGGACACCCAGATTGCGAAGGAGGACAGCATCCCCTGGACGAATTTCCTTATGGCGCACTTTATGATCAAAGCGTCTCTTATTACTCACATTTAATTGAGCCGCTGCTTGCTCTGCCAATTTATATGCCTGCTGTAAGCTGTCCTGTAATCTTTGCACATACTGGAAATGCGTCCTGTTGGATACCCCATGGGAAGATAAACGCAGGCGCAAATCCACTGGTAGCCGAGCTTCTCGTCCAAACATTAGGAAGTAAGGTGTATACTACGTGGATTCATGGTGGGTGTCATGAAAGAGGGGGTTTGGCCCGGTATTAAAGGGGTTACACACCATTTGGCCACCCCCTGCTCTCACTTGTGAAGCAAGGGGTTAACTGGACTGCAGTCCAGTAATGTGTTTTTACCCTGCTTCAGTACCCAAATGTGTATTCCCCTTTAAATATGTATTGTTCCCATTCCAGTGTCTGCACCAACACATACACTGGGATCTATGCGGGAGGGAAAGAGTTAATGTTAATTCAGTGTTTATAGCACTTTGTTCCACATTCCTGCCTTTTAAGGCTCCATTTTGCAGCTCTCCATAGGTTGCCATTGCAGCCCAATGCAACCTTATGGAGATTCCGGCGATTTGGGCTCGTTTCGGAAGAAGACCTGCAGGTGGCGCCCGAGAGGAGGAGCGGCGGTTCCCCATTGTAAGTCAATGGAGCCATTCATTTCAATGGGATTCCTCGACGCGGACCTCCAGGAACGGGTTGGCAGCCATCCAAACCGCAGACCACAAGAGCGGAAACATTATCTGAAAGAGAGCTTTGATCACACTGAGTTCAAGTTCAAACACAATTGACGTGGGAAACTTAGGTTCTAGGGCACCCAGAAATAAAATTATTTTTGCCCCTAGACCCCCAACATTCGACCACCACCGGGTCCGGGAATGAAGGACCCCCGTAAAGGGTTGCGCTCGCCATGAGTGTCGTGCCATTGACTCTAATGGCGGAGCGGAGGTCCCATTGAATCCTATGGCAGCGCCGGCCAAATTGATTCCAATGGGGGAAAGCCGCGTGGCTTTAAAACGGCTAAATCCGAAAGGGTAAAATTTGTAGGCCCATATCTCCGGTTCAGTGAGGACCAGAGGGCTGGGATTTTGGTCGCATGTGGTCACTGCTCCGACATGACTGCATGGCCATTTCCAGCCCTCTCCGATCAACCAGACGGAGTATGGGCAAATGTGAAAATTGTGGTTTTCCTATAGACTTCTACGGCGGAGTTGCTCCATTGAAAGCCTATAGTGCCGGAGCCCGTTGATTTCAATGGGAGAGTGAAAAGCAGAGATTTCCTTTAAATATGGTGGAGAATCCTGCATTAAAGTTAATAGGGGATTTTAACTGTTTTTTTTGTATCTCCGGTTCTGGGGGTCGTGGAAGGTTGAAACTTGGCCACTATTGCAAAGGTCTTCCGGCATGAGGACCTGGCAAATATTAGCCCGCTTAGACCCACAGAATGGACTTTTTTAATATGTGAAGATATTAAAGAATGAATTGTATTTGGGGTCTGGTATAAAAACTCAGAGCCCATATGGTATGGTAATGCTCAGGGGGGGAGACAAGTGGTCTACAATAAACCCCTGATCAAAGGCGTCCCCACCCTGATTGTGTATGCTAGCACAAAAGCAAGCAGGACGTGGGTACTTGATGATAAGTGTTGTGTTTCACACCCTGGGACAAAGGGTTTCCAGGCCAAAGCAGACATTCAGATGCCAGCTTGTGGGAGGGGACCTAGGGAAATAAGCCCCTGATTAGAATAATATCCACCCAGGGGGCAGGTATTACGGTGC
>WSYH01013510.1:0-16956 GCA_036426205.1 Ascaphus truei
AAACAAATCTATTGTATCTACCATCACAGTGTCCATGGGTAATGAATCCCACATTGTAACTGCCCTTACTGTAAAGAACCCTTTCCTTTGTTGCTGGTGAAATCTCCTTTCCTCCAACCTAAAGGGATGCCCCTGAGTCCTTTGTTCTGCCCTTGGGATGAATAGTTATTTTGAAAGCTCCTTGAACGGTCCCCAAATATATCAGTATATAGTTATCATATCCCCTCTTAGACGCCTCTTTTCTCATGTAAACAAATCTAATTTAGCTAGTCTCTCCTCATAAATCAGATTACACATCCCCTTTAATTAATTTGGTAGCTCTTCCTAGCACTCTCTCTAGTCCCATAATGTCTTTTCTATGGAGTGGTGCTCAAAATTGTACTCCATATTCAAGGTGTGGTCTTACTAATGCTTTATAAAAGGGTATACAGGCATACCCCGCTTTAAGTACACTCACTTTAAGTACACTCGCGAGTAAGTACATATCGCCCAATAGGCAAACGGCAGCTCACGCATGCGCCTGTAATCACGTCCTGAACAGCAATACCGGCTCCCTACCTGTACCGAAGCTGTGCGCAAGCGGGGAGACTATAGAGCCTGTTACACATGCGTTATTTACATCAGTTATGCACGTATATAACTATTGCAGTAAAGTACATGCATCGATAAGTGGGAAAAGGTAGTGCTTCACTTTAAGTACATTTTCGCTTTACATACATGCTCCGGTCCCATTGCGTACGTTAATGCGGGGTATGCCTGTAATTATGTTTACTTCCCTTCCCCATTTAATGCAAGATAAGATCTCGTTTGCCTTTGCAGCTACTGCATGACTTTGGGCACTATTGCTAAGCCTGCGGTCTACAAGCACTCCTAAATCCTTCTCCATCAAGGATTCTCCTAATTTATCCCCATTTAATTTGTACATTGCCTGTTTATTCTTGTTTCCATAATGCATAACCTTACATTTATGTGTATTAAACTTCATCTGCCATTTACCTGCCCACGTTTTCAGTCTCTCCAAATCCTTCTGGAGAGAAGTTACATCCTGCTCTGATTCTACTACCTTACACAATTTAGTGTCTTTAGCGAAGATGGGAGACTTTGCACCAACCTCAAGTACACTAATAAACAAGTTAAAAAGCAGGGGTCCCGATGGAGCTGGGTGATCTCAGAGCTGTACATGTGGCTGCAGGAAGCGGCAGCAGGTGGATTGAACAACAGAGCTGCTTACCATGTCCAGCACAGAAGACAAATTCTCCCTCAAGGAGGTGCTGGACAGCTTCAAGTGCTGCTTAGTTGATGACGACCAAGATGTTCTGGTAGAACATTACCTCAATGGGTGGAAAGGACTGGTGAGGTTTATGAACAGCCTTGGAAACATATTTTCCTTTGTCTCCAAAGATGCTGTAAGCAAAATCCAGATAATGGAGAGCTACTTGGGTGGGACCAATGGCGAGCGATATCGGACTCTGCAGTCCATGGTTGAGTATGAGCCGAGTGCTGACTTGGTGGATCTGAACAAGCGTTCTAGTAACTCAGATTCTGGCTGCCGCACAATCTTGTGCTTACACCGTGCCCTGCGCTGGCTGCAGCTCTTCCTGGAGAAGCTAAGAACAAGTAGTGAGGATAGTAAGACATCCACATTATGTGCAGAGGCATACAATTACTCTCTGGCCAACTACCATCCCTGGATCATCCGCAAAACGGCAACTGTTGCCTTTCTTGACCTCCCAGCGCGCAACACATTCTTTCAGGTGATGAACGTCGGAACAACAGAGGAAGTAGTGGCCATGCTTGGAGAATCCATGCCATATGTCACTCAGGTCTATGGCTTCACTCAGGAACTATACACTCAGCATAATCTGTTGGATCTACCTTAAATGGGGGATGATGTTTAACCAATATGCTCCAGAATAATAGAGGCTTATGAAAGGAAGGTCTCCATTGGGAGACCAAAGACATGAGCGGGTGACTGAAATATGAACTCTACCCACTCATATCACAAGTTTCATGAATTATTTGTGGCGTTGCAGATTTTTTTTTAATATAAAAATATGACTTACTGCCATAATCTGCCCATATAGAATGTTGCCGTAAACTGTACCGATTTGTGTTTCAAAATAATTGTTGTCGCCACTGTAACTTGTCTGACCATGCTTACCGCCCATCTACCAAACTGTTGCATCTGGCTTCGAGACAATCCTTCCCACGGTAAGAAAAGTACCTGCTTACTGTGCTTCTCTTACGGTGGGAAAGATTGGGACAAATGCAACAGGATAACGTTTTGAGAGATCAATAAAACAACAATGTTGATTAGCACGTCTACTGTAATAACATGATATAAACACCGATGTTCAGGAAGAGAAACGGCTGTGGGGAGCTCTTAGGTGTGTGGTTTGGTATGGGGGTTGGTTTATATAAACTTTTTGGTCGTCATAACATTAAAAAAAAAAAAAAAAGCAGGGGTTCCAGTACCGATCCCTGAGGGACTCCACTCACAACTTTAGCCCAACCTGAAAAAGTTGCCTTTATTACAACTCCGTTGTCTGTCCTTCAACCAGTTTTTAATCCAGATGCATCCATTATTACAGAGTCCAATTTGCTTTATTTTGTACACCAACCTCTTGTGTGAAACCGTATCAAAAGCCTTTGCAAAATCTAATTAGACCACATCAACTGCATTATACTGGTCTAAATTCCTACTTATCTCCTCAAAGAAACAAATAAGGTGAGTTTCGCAAGAAGTATCCTTCATAAATCCATGCTGACTATTACTAATGATTTTGTTTTCCATTAGGTATTCCTGAATATTATCCTGTACTAAACCTTCAAGTAGCTTCCCCACTATTGAAGTCAGGCTTACAGGTCTGTAATTCCCCAGTTGTGATCCAGTTCCCTTTTTAAATCTGCTTTACGTCAATCTTGTGGTACTGAGCCTGTGGAAATGGAGTCCTTGACTATTAAATGTGATGATTTGTCTATTATTGAACTTAGCTCCTTAAGATCTCTTGGATGTATGCCATCGGGGCCAGGTGCCTTATTTACTTTAATTTTATCAAGCCGCCTATGAATTTCTTACTCAGTTAACCAATTGTTCATTAATATGGAGGTTGTGGCTTCCTCCTGCGGCACTACTATTGCAATTGATTCTTCCCTGGTAAACACAGAGGCAAATAATTTGTTTAATACCTCTGCTTTTTCCTGATCACCAATAATTAGCCTGCCCATCTCATACTGAAGGGGTCTTACATATTATTTTCTATTTTTTTCTGGTATTAAGGTACTTAAAGAACTTTTTAGGGTTGACCTAACTTTCTATTGCAATTCTTATTTCATTTTCAATTTTTGCTCATTTGATTGCCCTTTGCAACTTTTGTTACATTCCTTATAATTTCTGATATGATACCCCCGTCCCTTCTGACTAAGGCTGGGGCCATGGTGCCTTCACCCGTGCGGAGGCGTGCGCGGCCGCGACGTCACCCGCGTGAAGCGGGTGCGGTTTGTGACCAGCGGAGACGTGCTGTGCCGCGCCATGGGGGGGCGTGCCTAGGGGCATCACAGAGCTGGTTCACCCTCATTGGGCGAACCGCTCACGTGACCGGCCTGTCGCGCCAAGAAATCCGTTTCAACTAATTTCTTGCGCAACGCGAGCCCCCTCCCGCCCACACGCCGCATGCACGCTATCACTGCCTTAAGGCAGTCTGATCGCTCAGCGTGCGGATACCTCCGCACGGTCTGCGGCACCATGGCCCCAGCCTAAGAATCTAAACGCCTTCCTCTTCTTGTCCATTTCCTCCCCTACCGGATTATTTAGCCACACTGGTTTTGACTTGTTTCTGTTATACTTATTACCCAATGGTATACACTGATAAGTGTGCTTTTCTAACAATGTTGTAAAGACTGCCCATTTATCTTCTACATTTTCCCTGCAAAAACATCATCCCAGTGTATTACTTGTAGATTCATTCTTAGTTTATTAAAATTTGCCTTTCTAAAGTTTCAAGTCTTTGTTGAACCCCAGTAACATGGTTTTTGATAAATTATTTGAAATGAGACCATGTTATGATCACTGTTACCCAAATGTTCCCGGACTTGTATTTGTTATTACTTTTACATTGTTTGATATTACCAAATTCAGTATTGCCCCTCTTCTGGTTGGTTCCTCAATAATTTGGGTAACGCAATTGTCTTTAAGCACCCCCAGAAACCTGTTTCCTTTGATTGTAATGCTTATCTCATTGCTCCAGTCTATGTCAGGATAATTAAAATCGCCCATTATGCAAACAGGACGTGGTTTTGATGCCTTCTCCATTTGCAAAAGTATTTTGGCTTCCTCAAGCTCACAGATATTTGGTCGTTTATAGCAAGGGTGCACAAACATTTTCCCCGTCTGCTCTCTACCTCTGCTAGCGTCCTCCCCCCCCCCCCTCCCCCCTACCTTGTCTCTGGTGTCAAATGACACAGCAGGGGTCATGTGACGTCATGGTACCAGAATCCGGAGACAAGGTAAGGGAACTTAGAGGCCAGTCGCGGTCCCCTCAGAAAATCTTGCGCGCCCCCCGCCCATTTTGCGCACCCCTGGTTTATAGCATATCCCTACAAACTTTTCACTTTGTACTTTTACCTCCTCTGCAAATTTCTATCCACAAGGTCTCTACATTTTCATAATTCCCTTCATAAACATCTTCCCTTATTATAGGTTTTAGATCCGGTTTAACATATAAACATACTCCACCTCCTCTTCTATTTGCTCGATCCTTCCGAAAAAGGGAATAAACCTCTAAATTAACAGCCCAGTCATGCGTTTCATCCCAGCATGTTTCAGTAATGTTTTATGATATCATACTGCTCCCTTATAGCTATTAATTCAAGCTCCCCCATTTTTCTGGGAGGCGCTACGGGAGCCAACCGTAGCTGAGAAAGGTGACACGGAGCTGGAGAAGTGTTTTTATTATGCGAGTTACTTGTACTCGTTTTATATATGTATTAAAGCATTTATATTTGACCTATCGCGTGTGATTGTCCTCCCCATCCTGGTTACGGGAGAGACGCCGGTGGTCTATCTTCTCAGCTGCCGCTCCACTGAAAAATCGATTCGGAGCAGAGACACGCCGTGTCTAAAGATACTCTTGATGTGACATTGGCTCACACGTGGCCGTGGATAAATATTATCTATACATTTCCCTATCATTGTCCACCATTGACCTATTATCTAAAACGGTTTACAAAGTGTAACAGCACGAATTGGCTTTTATTATATCTCTCACGTTTTGTGCTGACCATATACCCCACTTCTATTGCCTCATGAGGATTAAGGGATGATCCTTTCTTGGTCAATCAGCAGTTCAACAGAGGCGCCAGTATATTAATCATCATTATTGTTTATTACTGTTTTTTTATCTCTTATCCACTACTAGTCACACCAAGACGCTAGTTTGTGACATCATTGTTCAATATATATAGGATTTACAGGGAGCGGCACCGTTACTCTATACACTCCACCATGTACCTGTCAGGCGTCTTGAATTAGCACGCATGCCTTTAAGGTGTTTTCAGTCTGTACTATTATCTGCTCCTTCCTTTCTGCACCAATTGGCTTTAGTCTTTAGAAGTTTTCCAGTAATATCTGTATTTACGGTAATACGGGTGCCTCGCCAAACTCGCACTTGCCCCCATTCTTCCTCCATAACCCCTTGCTCTTTCCCCATCTATTCTATTCAGTTCGTTATCTGTTTCTAGTCCCTCCCCCCTCCATCCTTGTTTAAAATCTCCTCCAACCTAATATGGTAACATTTGATTCATTCCTATGTTTTTACTTCTCAGAAACATTGGTAATTGAGTTCAATCCATTGAACAAAACATGTTAAGCTGCCGCCATGTCAAGTTAGACATATATAAAACTCTTGATTGACGGTGGTGGTGACGGTGACGGTGGTGACGGTGGTGGCGGCGTGTGTGTGTGTGTGTGTGTAATATTTGAACACAACTGCACTCCACACTGCTTTCTGCATCTTGCTGCCACACTTCGAATATAGCAGGAACATTATTTCCAGGTACGGTCTTACAAACAGGGTTAACCCTTCAGCACCCGGAGAGCGGAGCTGGCAACATGCTGCTTCACAGAGGTGTTAACGTGAGGATAAGGCAAAGCAACAAAAACCCCAACAGGAGCGTGGGTGTCACGCAATGAGAGAGGCCCTAACGAGAGGTTTAGACTGCCTTTAATTACTGTTTGACATGAGAGTGTAAGTGCAGCAGGAACGCCTCCCGTCTCACACACGCAAGCCCAGACTGGTCCCACTGCTCCTTACAGCAACAACAAAGGGGGTGGGGGGGCAGACGTACCATCGCTCGGGCGGTTATGCAGTGTACTTGCTAGGATTAGGTTTGTTGCCCCCAGGGACAGAGCGGCTGCACTGACTGGCGCCGGGGGGAGTACAGAGCAGGGTATGAATGAGCGGATAAGGAGGATTTGAAGACGGGTTACACCGGCCCCACCTGTCCCTTCCCCAGCTGTTCTGTAACACGCAACTCCTCCATTCACCTGGGAGTGCGCTCGCCGCACGCTCGGGAGCAGATCGCCTTAAACATGGCTCAACGAGCTTCTTCGCCCCCCATCCTACCCGGGGGAGCCATGCCGCCCCCCAAATCTTTGCCTGCAGTGTGTACCGATTCTTACCCGGGATTGCTAGGAAAAGGCGGCTCTCTTAATGGCTTTGCCGTCTAATTATTGAATGGAAGGAAAACCCCGCCGAGTAATGAGGGGTTGCTACGGTTTGAGGAAAGATGCATTTACTAATACATGAGCAAGTGTTAAACAAAGAGACTTTAACACCTTGTTTCGGTTAAAAAGAACACAATTTAAGATGAAATGCACATATGTAGTTATAGGCGACTGCAATTTAAAGGTGCAGTTCCCTTTGTTCAATTTCTCTCCCTCAGCAGGGGGTCCGCAGAGCTGATTGCAGAGATAGCGTCCCCCCCAGGGGGAACAAAATGGAAGTCTCCTTCGTCATGCGGCCCAATAGGAAGCTGCAGTGTCATCCGTGTCAGCTCTTCATTGGCCCGCGTGACGCATTGGATTTAAATAGCAGTACATACCCGCTCCCCACCCATGTAAAGCAAGAGGGGGCTGCTCATTTAACCATTCCTCTGGCTGGGACGCAGCCTGCGCCGAGTTATAGATCTAGAATGCACTCGCACTTTCCCGATGAACACATTATGCCAAGTTAGTATCTGGTGTCAAAATGATATTCATCGGACCGAGCAATTGGCTTTATATTCCCTTTCTATTACAATGTATTTTGTATCTCCCAATATCTATATTATATATTTATAGTACATGATTCAGACTGTATTGCCGATCTCGGATATTGTCTGTATTTTGGATTTCCTCTTAGCCAACTGATCACAAAACAAGAAGATAAATAGAATGAACTCAGCCGACCTCGGGTCGGATTTCAGCTGAACTCACAACATTAGCACATGAAACAGGCTTCATTTCATAGAATGTGAACCGACGACAACACTTCATAGTTTGTGTCTTACGTACTACAATCACACGAGACCTATACTAGCCAATCACCACCCGCTCCGATTAAAACCATGGGTGTACACACACACACCTGTTTACTTATTTGGTATATCCCTGTATACCTTTCCTTTCTAAAAAGATGTACAACTTTTTTTTAAAAACAAATCTATTGTATCTACCATCACAGTGTCCATGGGTAATGAATCCCACATTGTAACTGCCCTTACTGTAAAGAACCCTTTCCTTTGTTGCTGGTGAAATCTCCTTTCCTCCAACCTAAAGGGATGCCCCTGAGTCCTTTGTTCTGCCCTTGGGATGAATAGTTATTTTGAAAGCTCCTTGGCCTGGTAAGTCCCCAAATATATCAGTATTAAGTATCAATCCCCTCTTAGACGCCCTTTTCTCATGTAAACAAATCTAATTTAGTAGTCGTCCTCATAAATCAGATACACATCCCTTTAATATTGGGTAGCAATTCTCTGACACTCTCTCTGTCCATAATGTCTTTTCTATGGAGTGGTGCATCAAAATTTTACTCCATATTCAAGTATGTGTCTTACCTAATGCTTTATAAAAAGGGTTATAATTAGTTTACTTCTTTCCCAACATTTAATGCAGAAGATAAGATCTTGTGTGCCTTTGCAGCTACTCGCCATGACTTGGGCTACTATTGCTACGCCTTGCGGGCTTACAAGCATCCCTAAATCCTTCTCCATCAAGGATTCTCTAATTTTATGCCCCATTTAATTTGTACATTGCCTGTTTGATTTTTGGTTCCATAATGCATAACCTACATTATGTGTAGTATAAACTTCATCTGCATTTAGCCTGCCCAATGTTTCTTAGTCTCTCCAAATGCCTTCTGGGGAGGTAGAAGTTGACATTCATGCTTCTGATTCGTACACCAACACAATTAGGTCTTTAGCAAGTATGGGGACTTTGCCACAACCTCAAGTACAATAATAAACAAGTTCAAAAGCTAGGGGTCACCGATGGAAGGCTGGGTGATCTCAGCGCTGTAATGTGGCTGAGGAAGCTGGCCAGCAGTGGATGAAAAACAGAGCTGCTTACCCATGTCCATCACAGAAGACCAACATGTCACATCAAGGAGGGTGCTGGACAAGCTTCAAGGCTGCCTTGTTGATGACGACCAAAGATGTTCTGGTAGAACCTTTACCTCAATGGGTGGGAGTGGAAAGGACTATTGGTGTTATGAACAGCCTTGGAAACATATTTGCCTTTGTCTCCAAAGATTGCTGTAAGCAAAATCCAGACTAAATGGAGAGCTACTTGGTGGGTGGGACCAATGGCGAGCGATATCGGACTCTGCTAGTCCGATGGTTGAGTATGAGCTGGTGCTGACTTGGTGGATTGAACAAGCGTTCTAGTAACTCAGATTATGGCTGCACCGCACAATCTTGTGCGTTTACACCGTGCCCTGCGCTGGCTGCAGCTCTTCTGGAGAAGCTAAGAAACAAGTAATGAGCGATAGTAAGACATCCACATATGTGCAGAGGCATACAATTACCTCTGCCACTACATCCCTGGATTCATCCGCAAAACGGCAACTGTTGCCTTTTGACCCTCCCCCAGCGCGAAACACATTCTTTCAGGTGTGAAACGTCGGAACAACCAGGAGGAAGTCGTCGCCATGCTTGGAGAATCCAGCCATATGTCACGCAGGTCTATGGCTTCACTCAGGAACTATACACTCAGCATAATCTGTTGGATCTACCTAATGGGGGATGATGTTTAAAATATGCTCCAGAATATAGAGGCTTATGAAAGGAAGGTCTCCTTGGGAGACAAAGACATGAGCGGGTGACTGAAGATATGAACTCTACCCACTCATATCACAAGTTTCATGAATTATTTGTGGGCGTTGCAGATTTTTTTTAAATAAAAATATAGACTTAGTGCCATAATCTGCCCATAAGAATGTTGCCGTAAACTGTAACCGATTTGTGTTTCAAAATAATGTTGTCGCCACGTAATTGGTGACCATGCTTACCGTCCCATTCTACCAAAATGTTGCATCTGGTCTTCGAGACAATCCTTCCCCGGTAAGAAAAGTAGACGGATTACTGGTTGCTTCTCTTACGGTGGGAAAAGATTGGACCAAATGCAACAGGATAACGTTTGAGTAGATAATCAAACAACAATGTTGATTAGCACGTCTACTGTAATAACATGATATAAACACCGATGTCAGGAGAGAAACGGCTGTGGGGAGCTCTATAGGTGTGTGGTTTGGTATGGGGGTTTGGTTTTAATAAACTTTTTGGTGTCATAACCTAAAAAAAAAAAAAAAAAAAAAAAAAAAAGAAGGGTTCCAGTCAAACCGATCCTGAGGGACTACTCACAATTTAGCCCAACCTGAAAAAGTTGCCTTATTAAACTCCGTTGTCTGTCCTTCAACCAGTTTTAATTCCAGATGCTACATTATTACGAGTCCAATTTGCTTATTTTGTACACACGACCTCGGTGGAACCGTATCAAAAGCCTTTGCAAAATCTAATTAGACCACATCAATGCGTATACTGGTCATATTCCTACTAACCTCCTCAAAGAAACAAATAAGGTGAGTTTCGCAAGAAGTATCCTTCATAAATCCATGCTGATATTACTAATGTTTTGTTTTCCATTAGGTATTCCTGAAAAGTATCCTGTACTAAACCTTTAAGTAGCTTCCCCATATTGAAGTCAGGCTTTACAGTCTGTAAGTTCCCCAGTTGTGATCCAGTTCCCTTTTTAAATCTAGGCACATCTGCTTTAATCTATCTGTGGTACTGAGCCTGTGGAAATGGAGTCCTTGACTATTTAAAGTGATGATTTGTCTATTATTGAACTTAGCTCCTTAAGATCTCTTGGATGTATGCATCGGGGCCAGGTGCATTTATTTCTTTATTTTATCAAGCCGCCTTATGAATTTCTTACTCAGTTAACCAATTGTTCATTAATATGGAGGTTGTGGTTCCTCCTGCGGGCACTACTATTGCAATTGATCTTCCCTGGGTAAACCAGAGGCAAATAATTTGTTTAAACCTCTGCTTTTTCTGACATCCAATAATTAGCCTGGCCCATCTCATACTGAAGGGGTCTTACATATTATTTCTATTTTTTTCTGGTATTAAGGTACTTAAAGAACTTTTTAGGGTTGACCTAACTTTCATATTGCAATTTATTTCATTTTCAATTTTTGCTCATTGATTGCCCTTTGCAACTTTTGTTACATTCCTATAATTTCTGATATGATACCCCCGTACCTTCCCTTGGACTAAGGCTGGGGCCATGGTTGCCTTCAAGTCCGGCGGAGGCGGTGCCCGGACCGCAACGTTCCCACCGGGCGTGAAGCGGTGCGGGTTTTGACACGGAGAGAGCTTTGGCTGCCGCGCCATGGGGGTGTCCTAGGGGATCAACAAGATCTGGTTCACCCCTCAATTGGCGAAACCGCCACTTGACCCGGCCTGTCGCGCCAAGAATATCCGGTTTCAATAATTCTCTGCGCAACCGAAGCCCCCTCCCGCCCACACGGCCGCAAGCAATCGCTTTCACTTCACTTGACTGGCGTACTGATCGTGCTCAGCAGTTGGGAATTACCTCCGCACGGTGCGGACCACCATGGCCAGCCTAGAATCTAAACGCCTTCCACTTCTTGTCCATTTCCTTCCCCCTCCGGAAACGAGAGCTTAGGAGCAATATCAGAACCCCTTCAGGAGGTTCCCACACCCTCCCTAACTTTGCCTTACTCAGAAACCCCCTACTCTCACCTTCCCTTAACATTAAAGGTTTATCCAACCACCAACCCCCACACCCGCTACCAAACCCCCACCCCCCTCAATTCCTCCAAACCGCTCCTTATTGATTTACTCCCCCCCCCCTTACCACGTACATCCCCAAAGGCTCAACACCTCGCCTTTCTTCCCCCCACAACATGAACTACTTTTATCACCATTAATAGCAAGGGGATTTTTCAGGGCCTCGTCCTTTCAGGACTGCTCCTCATCCCCATAGTCAGGCTCACACACCACCGCCTCTACTCAATAATTAAGGTCTGTCACAAACCACCCATTAAAACTTTTAATTTTACCCAAAAAGATAGACAAATTGAAACGAAATTATTTAGCCACACTGGTTTTGACTTGTTCTGTTATACTATTACCCAATGGATACAACGATAAGTGTGCTTTTCTAACAATGTTGTAAAGGACGCACCCCATGTTATCTTACATTTTCCCCTGACAAAAACATCATTCCCAGTGTATTACTTGAGTTCATCTTGTTTATTAAAATTTGCCTTTCTAAAGTTTCAAGTCTTGTGAACCCCAGTAACAGGGTTTTTGATAAATTATTATGAAATGAGACCAGTTATGATCACTGTTACCCAAATGTTCCGCGACTTGATATTTGTTATTACTTTTACATTGTTTGATATTACCAAATTCAGTATTGCCCCTCTTCTGGGTGGTTCCTCAATAATTGATTGGGTTACGCAATGTCTTTAAGCACCCCAGAAGCTGTTTCCTTTGATGTGTAAGTGCATTATTCATTGCTCCAGTCTATGTCCAGGGATATTAAAATCGACCCATTATGCAACAGGACGTGGGTTTGATGCCTCTCTCCATTTGCCAAAAGATTTGGCTCCCTCAAGCTCACAGAATTGGTCCTTTATAGCAAGGGTGCACAAACATTCTTCCACGTCTGCTCTCTACCTCTGCTAGCGTCCTCTCCCCCCCCCCCCCCCATCTCCACCCTACTTGTCTCTGGTGTCAAATGACACAGCAGGGTCATGTGACGTCATGGTACCAGAATCCGGAGGACAAGGTAAGGGACATAGAGGGCCAGTCGCGGTTCCCATCAAGGAAATCTTGCGCGCCCCCGCCCATTTGCGAACCCTGATTATAGCATATCCTACAAACTTTTCACTTTGACTTTTACCTCCTCTGAAATTTCTATCCACACAGGTCTTCATTTTCATAATTCTTCATAAAACATCTTCCCTTATTATAGGTTTTAGATCCGGGTTTAACCATATAAACATGACTCCACTCCTCTGTCTTTGCTCCGATACTTCCGAAAAAGGGGAAATAAACCTCTAAAATTAACAGCCCAGTCATGCGCTTCAATCCCAGCATGTTCAGTAATGTTTTATGATATCATATGCCCCTTAAGCTATTAATTCAAGCTCCCAATTTTTCTGGGAGGCCTACAGACGCACCTAAAATCCTGTAGCCCTGAGATATGATGCAGCAATTGGCTTATTATTCCCTTTCTATTACAATGTATTTTGTATCTCCCAATATCTATATTATATATTTATAGTACATGATTCAGACTGTATTGGCGATCTCGGATATTGTCTGTATTTGGATTTCCTCTTAGCCAACTGATCACAAAACAAGAAGATAATAGATGATGAACTCAGCCGACCTCGGGTCGGATTTCAGCTGAACTCACAACATTAGCACATGAAACGGCTTTCATTTTCATAGAATGTGAACCGACGGACAACACTTCATAGTTTGTGTCTTACGTACTACAATCCCACGAGACCTATACTAGCCAATCACCACCCGCTCCAATTAATACCATGGGGCGTTCTTACTCGGCACGGCCAGTGTCCACACACACACAGTATCAAATGTGTCCAACAGGCACGTTAAAAGAAAATTCACTTAATCAAGACCAAATGTAGCTCAATTGAAAATCCCTCAAGACTAGTTCCTATCATACACCATCCAAACTTTACCCCAGGCTAGAAGTCAAGAATCTGAATTATGGCAGGAAAGAAATATCGTGGACTTTGGTCATATGATAGCAAATGGACAAATTATGACATCTGAGGCGCTGAAGGTGAAATACGCTCTTCCTAATGAAGAATTTGATAACCATCTGCAAGCTAGACATTTTATTAAAACACATATACCCAAGTACAACCTTCCCAACTTCCACAACATTTGAAATCATATGAAGGAACAGAACCTACCAACAGAAAACCTTGTCTCCATAATATATCAGAAACTAGACCAATCGGGATAGGTGCGTCATCATGAAAGTATGGTTAAACGAGAGCTTGATCTGAACACGGAAATAACTCGGGAAGACTGGGACGATATTTGGAAGGCAGCCTCTAAAACTTCCATATGCACCAAACCAAAAGAGAACATTTATAAAATCATTTCTAGTTGGTGCCCAACACCCAAGAGATTAGGTAAAATATACCTGGGGATCTCACCGTTATGTTGGAGACATTGGGCTCAGGTTGGAAACCTGGAGTATATCTAGTGGAATTGTCCAGTGGCATGAACAATTCCATGGGGTCATTTGATAGGAATTCTGGCTAAGCCAGCTGCAAATCGCCGGCACTCCAATAAAAAAAACCTAATCTCGCATATATAGACCGCGGTGAGGTGTACTATCTCAGCTGCTTGGAAAAGGCAAATTACCCGGTCTAGAAATATGGTAATAAAAAGAGTTGACAATATACTGGGGATGGGAAGACTCAGCCGTTTTGAGTAGCAGCATTCCATAAAATTGGGGACTTTTAGATCAATAGTTAAAATCCAATAAGATCGAGACTCTTATCGTAGAAATAACCGGGGAGAATCCTTGGTGGATCGTACAATGGTATTATTGTACTTTTGGAGAACTATATACCTATATCAATGTGCAACCGTGACGGTGCTGAGATATACAACTGTATTAGAATATAGTTCGCTTGTAACCTACCTAACATGTAAGTAAAGATCTATGACAACTGTGCAAACTGCTTGGAAACTGATGTTAAACTTCCATTCTCCCTCTCCATTCGGCCCATTAACTGCCCTTCTTTCTTTCTGTAGCTCCCTCAAACCAGCATATTCAATAAAACTATTGCAGAAAATAAATATAAATACATATATAGGAGGAGCTCAGTGGGATATATTTATCACAGGTTGAACTCTATGGACATATGTCCATCTCTTAATCCAAGGGAGTGCAAACTTTTCCTGCAGCGCCCCCGTCTGCCTGCTCCGGAGCTCGCACCCCCCCCCCTCCTACCTGGCAGCCGCGTCAAATGACGTTCCGGGGTCACATGACATCAAGTCATTTCACGCCTGTGATGTCGTGTCACATGACCCCGCGACGTCATCTGACGCGTGTGACGTCACATGACCCCGTGGCGGCATTTTACGCTGCGTTGCCATGGAGACGCGTGATGGCGTATGAATCCCGGTAAGTTTTATGGTTGCAGAGGCCTCACGCGATCCCCGGCATTTACTTTAAATGCCTCAGGGAAGAGCGCAGGACCTCTGCAACCGCCGCACCCCCCCAGACAAATCTCCTGCCCCCCCTGGGGGGGGCGCACCCCTGTCTTAATCTTTTAACCTCACCCATGAAATTAAAATGGTATTGCTGTCAAAATGTCTGTTAATAGGCAGGTCAGTTTTTCTATATTTGGTATACTGGGGCAAGAAAAAGGTTGTGAACCCCAATGATAATTACGGAAATTCCATAGTTTTTTCAGGATAAGCTTTTTAATCAAAACCCGTCTTTTCATAAATATCCAATAGGGTTTATATTAACCAATTCTATGTCTTTTAAAAGAAAATGATGTATGAATTAGACAAACAATAAGTAATTAAGAGCCCGGGTACGTGCAAAAGTAACTGAAAGCCTGGTTTTATCAGCTAAATTAAAGGGGATGATTAGAACCAGGTGTTTAAGTAATTAGGGGTGTCATATGGGGTGAGCTTGGGAGTTTTATATAGATAAAACGTCAGAAACTGAGTTTTGTCGTCACCATACAGGCGTGTGGAAACACTTCCGCAATCAAAGGAGATCTCTGAGAACCTCACAACAGCAGTTGATGCACATAAGTCTACAAAGGGTTAAAAAAAAACATTTCTAAGGATTTGGGGCTCCGCCAATCCACTGGCAGACAGATAGTCTGCAAATGGAGACAGTTCAAGGTCACAGTCACTCTACCCAGGAGCGGTCGTCCTACCAAAATCTCTCCAAGAACAAACCGGCAAATCATCCAGGAAATCACAACGTACACCAGAGGAACATCCAAGGATCTGCAGGCCACTCTCGCCTTGGCTAATGTGAGTGTTCAGGACTCAACTATCAGAAAAAGACTGAACAAGAATGGTGTTCATGGAAGGGTAGCCAGGAGGAAACCACTGCTCTCTAAAAACAACATTGCTGCCCTTCTGAAGTTTGCCAAAGAGCACATAGATGATCCACAAGATTTCTGGAACAATGGTCTCTGGACAGGCGAGTTAAAGGTAGTACTTTTTGGCCTCAATGAGAAACGTTATGTTTGGTTTTCGCTAAACACTGCGGTCGAACAGAAGAACCTCATCCCTACCGTGAAGCGTGGTGGTGGTGGGAGTGATGGTTTGGGGCTGCTTTGCTGCCTCAGGACCTGGACGGCTTGCCATCATTGACAACCATGAATTCTGCATTGTATCAGAAGATCCTAGAGGAGAATGTCAGGCCATCCGCCCGTGAGCTGAAGTGGGTCATGCAGCAAGACAGTGATCCTAAACATACAAGCGGGTCTACAAAAGAATGGCCCCAGAGGAAGACATTCTGCATTTTAGAATGGACTAAACTATGGACTATAGAATAGTCACAGTCCGGACCTAAACCCCATGGGAATGTCATGGCAGGACCTGGCGCGAGCTATCCATGCAAGGAAGTCCTTAAATGTCAGAGCTGAAGCAGTTATGTAAGGAGGAATGGGCCAAAATGCCTCAGACCTGCTGTGAGAGACTGACCCGCAGTTACAGGACACGCGCAGCTGAAGTTATTGCTGCTCAAGGGGGGCGCCACCAGGTACTGAATCTTATGGGGGCGCCACCAGGTACTGAATATTATGGGGGCGCCACCAGGTACTGGATCTAACGGGTCACATACTTTGTCACACGCGGATATTAAATGTTTAATTATTTGTGGATAAATAAATGTTGAAAAAGTATCATGTTTTTGTGTTATTTGTTTGATCAGGTTATTTTTATCTATTATTAGGACTTAGATTAATATCTAATTACATTTTAGGTTTGAAATATGTGACAATCCTAATGGGTTCACAAACTTTTTCTCAGCAGTGTATATAATTTGTGCGTAATATTTAAACCTAATAACTGTGCTCCACACTGCGAATAGGAACAAAACTCCCAACAGGAGCGGGGGTGTCACGCAATGAGGGAGCCCCCCAAACAGGAGCGGGGGTGTCACGCAATGATGGAGCCCCCCCAACAGGAGTGGGGGAGTCACGCAATAAGGGAGGCTCCCCCAACAGGAGTGCGGGTGTCCCGCAATAAGGGAGGCCCCGCCCAACAGGAGTGCGGGTGTCACGCAATAAGGGAGGCCCCCCAACAGGAGCGGGGGTGTCACGCAATGAGGGAGGCCCCCCAACAGGAGCTGGGGTGTCA
>WSYH01013511.1:0-16949 GCA_036426205.1 Ascaphus truei
CACCTGTGTTTGGATGTTTCCTGAGGAAAAGGAAAAGGACAATAAAGCCGTATTATTAATTTCACATTATAAACGTCTCCAAAGTTGTACTCTGTGAAGTCCGTCATACATTTGGTGTCCGAGGTGGGACAAGAGTGTGTCTTTGAGTTTAAAAAAGGACCGGAGATTTTGTGTGAAATTTTTTTATGCTTTTGCCTACAGTCTGAGAAAAAAAAAAAACATCATGCAGCAGGATCGGAATTAAAGGGGGATACACACCACTGAAACTTACAAAAACCAGAAGAGGACTGTGAAGTAGCTAAACCTTATTTTGCCTATCACCAAGTGTAATATGGTCATTGAAATAGGGGTCTTTGCTTTCAGCCATAGTCAGGGTTTCAAGAAGTGAGTCAGCCCATGAAAAGGGATAGGTTTGTTGTTTTCAAAGTTTCGACGAAGCAGTGAATACAGATGGGCGACCACGAGTCGGTAATGATTTTGCAGATAAAAGTTGCCACACCGCATAGGACTACACAGCGTGAATGGAGTATATGCGAGAAAAGTGTGAAAAAATTGATACAAGCTGTGCTGAAACAGGGGGAATTTTTTCAAACCCAATGCGTGAGTGTTAAAAATTGCCCTTATAGGGGAAAAAAGTGATTTCATGAAGTTTAAAAAGGGTTTTTTAAAGAACCAATTGTGGACTGAATGTTGAGTCACCCTGTCCGGGAATGAAAGGAAATAGTCCACTGCCAAAAGAAATGTTTTTTTCTCTGCAAGTAAAAAAATGTTGCCTATATATATCTTGGGAGCCAAAAAACAGACACCCAAAGTGTGAAGTGTGAATGCCATAATACCCAAAGATGAAGACTGAAAATTACTGAACTCAGGCAGAAAACCAAATTCTGTTGCTGAGCGGGGGAGGGAGATTGCACCTCGCAACGAGAAAAGGTAATGTTTGTGTAAAGCAAATGGATATTTTGACCTAGCAAACTGCACATCTTGTATACCTGATAAAAGAAAATGCGTGACCAGTATGGCTGATATTGGGGGAAAAAAATTATCCAAGAAAGAAAAGTCTACAGAGATGTCCTGTGAGAGCTACAACCTCTACTAGCAAAATATGCCATCTGATAGGACTACCACCAATGGGGGTTCTAGCAAATCAGTGGCAACAGCGCAATAGCTCCTCCTGAGGGTAGGCAGAAGAAAATTAACCTGATAGCATATAAAAAATGGTGGAGGACAAGATGCCGTTCCTGTAATGAACCCTACCCCACGGAAGAGTGGCCCTTCCAGTCCAATAAAGAGGAAGACATTCTCTTAAGGGGAAACCCGAACCGAGTCACACCCACAAACCCCAGAATGGTGGGGGGCCTGAACTCGGCCAATGAAACAGAAAGACACGCTCCCTTTGATGACGGAACATGATCAACAGGAGACAGAGCGGGGAGCAGAGATCACCTATTTCTGTCAGCTAAAGCAACTGACAAGAAAAGCCTGGCGTATATATGAAGCTGTTAATTTCAAATGAAGATGGAGACCCCAAATCCTGAAGGACGGTGTCACAAATCAAAAAGTGGAAAAAGAAAAGCAGTTCTTACTTACCGTGGAAGGAACGACACGTCTGCAGATCCTGTGGGAGGAAAAGGGGGACCGAGTTGCCGGCCGCCTAGAGAAATGGAGAATTCGTCCCACAGTTAACCGAATTCCAGAGGGCCAGGCAGAAGAAGTGTGTACCCCAAAGAAGTGTCTGTCCGGTGCCAAAAGTGAGGAACCCTCAAACAGTCACCCAGGGAAGCGGAGCCGGAACCAGTGAGTGACGATCCCTTGACCACCCTGAAGACGCCTGAAAATTGCCAGCTGACTGTGATCTAAGAGAAAGAGGAAACAAAGAAAAACAGCAGCACAACGCCAAATAGTGAAGCAAATTCAACAATATATTATAGAATTAAAGCAGGGTAATATATCTGCGTACATAAAAAAGGTTGGTAAAAGGCATGTATGGGTGTATCACACTGTTAACACTCGGCTTTGGCTGTAGATTCAGGTGCTTGTTCCCTCTGCTGCTGCAGCTCAGTGATTCTGGGCAGGACGTCAGTTTTCACTCCAAGGGGATTTCCCTTCAGCAGCCAGGTTCAGCCGTGTGGTACTGGGGCATCGGTGAAATCGCTCTGCCCTTCCTAGCCGATATGAAGCTGCTCCTGTGACCTGGCAGTGTATCCTTGCAGAGAGTTTAAAACGCAGCGTGCTGCTGTCTTCACAGCAGTGGTGGATTCAATAGGGAAGTTTGAACGTCTTACAGTGTCTCTCACAAGTGTCCAAAACAGCACACAGGATGAAATAAAAAACAGGACAGGCCAACAATAGAAAAAGGCCACATGTAAGCAGATATAAGGCAATAGAATGTTACATCCAACTAGTTTCGTAGAATTAACTATCTTCAGGGGAAAATTAGGCCATTACCCAGGGTCTTAAATACCTCACATAGATACCTTATGGTCAACAATAGGGATGACCAATCATCTATAATAGGTAATGTTGTGTGATCAGGGAAGATGTGTAGTTACTTTTAAACACAACTTATTAACAAGAAAACAAAAACAAAACAAAACCATTAAATAAACTACATATAGACAAAAACCTAGCATAAATAATTAAAAAACATGCTGGAATAAAAGAAAACACAATATAGTGACTTAAAATAGACACCATCATTACTTGCATAAACAAGATGTAACTAGAAAAAAGCGTAGGATATAAGAAAGGAAAACAGAGATACAGAGATAAATGTACATCCCCTAGGTAAAGAGGGTGGTGGTGGTGAGCTAAAGATTCAATAAAGGCCCAAATATCAACAATCCTCATTTAACCCTTAGGGGACATAGTATCTAACTTTGTACTCAATATGTCTCTTAGAAGACAATGTTTTTAACTCTGTCCCCTCCTCTTCTATTTATAGGAATCAACTGGATCCCTAAAAGTGAGACTTGACGGATCTTATTATGGTGTATCAGGAAGTGTCTAGATACATCATGTTTTTCAAACCCATTTTTGTATATTTTGACATTTCCTGAAATCCGAATTTAGGATGCGTTTGGTTCTGCATCCATATTGATCCCACCGCACACTTCCAATAGGTATACATATGGTAGCAGGTGACATAGAATAAAGTATCAATATTAAAACGTCCTTGTTACTTGTGAATAAAAAGTGTATTTGTCAGGATGTTGAGTATTTACAAAGCGTTGCAATTACCACAGGATATAGTTGCCTTTTGGTGTAGGCCCTAGCCAGTTCTTTTTCGATTGTATATTGCTCTTACTTATAAAAAAACATCACTAGGAGCTAAAGTTTTTGATATTTTTGTTCTGTTTAAATAAACCGTGGTTTAACGTCAAGATGTGATTCCAACAATGGGATCAGTTGCACAATAACACCCAGTGTTTGTTAAAAACCTTTTCAATGTCTCTATAACCGAAATTAAAGTCTGTAATGAAAGCCAACATGTAAGTAGTGTCCTTTTGTGTGTTTTGACCTTCTTATTTTTAATCGTGGATCTATTGAACTAACATATCCTTACGATCCATATTACGTAACTTATGCTCTCTATTTCAGAGTTCCTTAGGAATCCCCTTCTCTAAATCCAAAATAATTTGTTAGCCTGTTGGGTAAAACAAATCAAAATTATGAATTATATGTGTATTGTCAAATCATCTTCTCATGAAAGTTTGGAGTATTGCAGAACTGAATATATTCTTATCCAACATACAGTGAAAGCAAAGGCCAATAAAATGAAGTATTAATAATAGATATCGCCTGTATCTAAACGCTTTAAATCTTGTTACTCTCATAAATAGCTCAGTATTATAATGGTCACGTTTTTATTACAAATATCAGTAGAGTTTTTGAGAGCATATTTATTTATTTATAAATATTTACCAGGGGAAGTATACATACGTTACTCTCGTTTTCAAGTATGTTGGGCATAGAGGTAGACAAAAATAATACATGGTTACAAATGCAGTTACATAAATGAAAGAGTTACATTATATACAGACATGCATGCACATTTAAAGATAATATATAGTATGGCGTATGAAACAGTTACAGACCAGATGAAAATGTGTGACAGCCTAGATTTGAAAGAACTTAAACTGGGTGGTGGATGTGAGAGTCTCTGGTAGGTTGTGTCCAGTTTTGGGGTGCACGGTTTGGGGTCTTAGAGTGTAAGCTCTTCGGTGCAGGGATTCCCTTGTATGATTGTCCTATTTGCTTGCACTTATATGTATTAGTATATTCCCGTGTACTGTTTTTTTGTGAAGCGATGAGTACACTTTTGGCGATTTAACAGATAAATAAAGACATACAATACATAAATACAAGGTAGAGAAGGAGGAACGTCGGATTACTTTGGTGAGCTGGGACCATGAGCAGTCTTTTGGAGTACAGATCTCAGTTGATAGGGTGCTGCATGTGGTTACTGATGGCGTTACTCTATCCAGAAAACAGATGGAACTTTTAGTGTCTGATATGATGTCCACCACAAAATTCCGGCCTCATCTGAAAAACATGGAGAAATGGGTGCCGACCAATCCTTTTTGTTTATGTAATGATTTGTGGCGTGGCTTGTCATTACAATTGGGGCCATTTTTTTTATTATCACGCACCTGGAGATGTTCACTCCGTTTGCTTGTGATTTAAACTGCATTTTCTATTACTGTGGTTATCTGACCGAAACGTCGGATCCATCCACAATAAAGTGACACCTTTTTGTATTGAAAAGACATGTGAAGTGCGGTTTCCTCCTCAGGGGTCGCGTTGTCATGAATTACCCTGGTGTAATGGGACGCTTCCTCTGCCTTCAATATACAGCAGGTGCACAACTGGTCGCCGCCGACGGCCCCCTCAACTTCCTCTTGGTAGGGAAGAGCGGCTCTCCAAGGGGGCGACACGCTCCCTCCCGCCCCCACCCCCCTGAAACCTTCAGTAAGGTTATGATGCACTAATGCGCTCCACCCCCCAAGCCCGTCAAGTAAGATATGACGCGCTGATCCCCCCCCCCCCCCTGAGCACGCTCCAGCAACATCAGTTACCGCACTGAGGCAAGGATGCGCTACCCCTCTACTTGGCTGAGGCACCGCGTTTCTTCCGCTCTCTTTTTCCCGGCCGCTTCTTTCGCCGCAAGCCTCTTCTGTCGCACGCCAACCATGATCAGGTAGCCATGTCGGGGGGGGGGGGCGGGAGGGGGTGCGTTGATGATGAGGGGGGACTGCTGAAAGGGACTGGGGGGCCCGTTCCTGACTTCTCTGCTGAAGCATTGTTTCCTGAGGCCGCTTGCTAGTTCCATGCGGGGGCCCGTTCCTGACTTCTGTGCTGAAGCGTTGGTTTCCCGACGCTGCCCTAAGGTGTACTTCGGCCAGCCTGCTGTCTCCCCCTGCTGAGACCGGCGTCATGGGCCAAGGCCGTTCCTCACGAAGAGGCCACTCCCGCTCTCACGCTCCTAAGCTGAAGCGGGGAACTCCTGACTACCTGTTGCCGAACTCCTGCTTGAATAACGACGATGCTGCCTTCTCCAATCCTGACCCTGCAACGTACGACTACGAACTGCGCACTCCGGATCAGTCTGCGCGGACTAAGGTCGGTGATTATATAACCCCACCTCAGCCCCGCGGTCCGGTCCCGGTTTGTGGCGAGCACAATCGTAACATTTCATGCCCAGAGGCAAGAAATACAACATTGTTGCAAGTTACACAGGCACAGTATGTGTGTGCAAACTCCATGCAGCTGAGAATAAGATCTGACAGGCAGAAGCTGCAAAGGAGAGAGGTGGGTGAGTCAGAAATGTAGTTCTTGTTCCATGACAGTGATGAGGGAGATATGTTGTTTTGTGCATTTTTTGTATGTCTGCGGTCTCACCAAATAAACCCCGTTTTATTCAACAATGTTGTCCTGCCTAGTGGATTGATCCAAGAAGGTATAATGGTGGTAAAAGTGCTGGTCTTCCATGACAGGCTTTTAAAAAAAGAAATGTATCATTTTGAATAATAAATGCTGTTTTACCCGTGTGGCCCAAATCTGTTTTCCTTGGAGCATTTCGGCCCGTCTCACTTTACAAGCTGTGCAGGCCTGTTATACAGTATCCCGCTGCCCCTATCTTCACATACAGAACAGTGTTTTCTGTGCCACAGCAGCTTGGTGTAGTGAGACAAATGTAATGAGCAGTGAGAGCTGAGACTTTCAAACCAGGTTAATTAGGATTAAGTTTATTTAGAAGATTACACCAGAGGAAATGTATACAGTACGATTCAAATGTTGCAGTTATATGGACTAGGTTTTAAGAGTCCTCTTCCAACAAACAGTTTACTCATAATCAGGGTTGTCAAACACGTGGCCAATAAGGTGTCACCATGCTGCCCGTGCCCGCTCAGCAGACAGACCACAGCAGACCGGCAGACAGGCGCTGTGCTGGAATTCAGTCTCCCCCCCCCCCCCCCCAACCTGTCCGCCATCACATCCATCCCAGAGCAGGAGAATTCAGGGAGAGAGACAGGTGTGCAGGGGGAGAAAGAGAGACAGGGGAGCAAGGGACAGAGAGAGACGGGTGTGCACGGGAGAATTGAGGAGAGTGAGGGAGGGAGAGGGAGGGGGAGGGAGGGGGGAGAGAGAAAGATAGACAGGTGTGCAAGGGAGAATGAGAGAAGAGAGAGACAGTGTTCAAGGGACGAACGTTAGAGACACCATGTGTGCAAGGGAGAGAGAGAGAGAGAGAGAGACAGTGTGCAGGGGAGAGAGAGAGCGAGAGATTTTACAAATACACATCCAAAACCATTTCAGTTCTGAAAAAGTGTGTGGTGTGTGTGTGTGTGTGTTGTGGTGTGTGTGGTGTGTGTGTTGTGTGTGTGTGTGTGTGTGTGTGTGTGTGTGTGGGTGTGTGTTGTGTGTGTGTGTGTGTTGTGGTGTGTGTGTTGTGTGTGTGTGGTGTGTGTAATAATCTGCTTTATTTGTTTTAAAAAAAAACGTACTATAAAGAACTAAACACTATCAGAAATGGTGACTCAATAATTGAATGACTGATCAACTATTTTAAACTATCAACCAGTTTTCAATAGCTGCTGCTGCTGCTGCTGCTGTGTGCTTGCTGCTGCTGCTGCTGCTGCTGCTGCTGCTGCTGCTGCTGCTGCTGCTGCTGTGTGCTCTTGATGTCTGACCACAGGGTCTACATTAAAACCATTAATTATTCTTGCAGTATCACTGAAGACATGAGTTTACTTGGCAAGTTATTACTGCATATGGTTGCATTACACCATGTACTGTATCAGATGACATGCATATAGATCTTGTTGTCATGCCCAAGTTTAACTCACAGGACATCTTTAATACGATTGAGTTGCGTTTGTGTTTTGCTAAAGAAAAAAAGAAAAAGAATTTGGTTTTCCCACATCAAGAGGCTCCTTTTTCCTGAATGTTTAGTGACATTGCTTGCTCATGGTTTGGAAGACTTGTTGTTTGTACTAAGCTGCAAGTTATGACGATTATGTTTTTCCATTGATATTGGAGTTTTAAAAGGTGAGTATACACTATGCACATTTCACTACCCAACTTTAACCCATTGAGTAAGCCTGATGAAGGAGTTACTGACCTAAAAGTCACACTGTGTTAATGAATAACATAATTTTATCACAGCAGCTGTAGCCTCTTTAGCAGGCAGCATCATCCAAAATATTGAAAGGTTACAGTGAGCGTCCTTCTGAAACTTAAAAGGCCATTAGATCAGTATTGGGTCAGTGATTCCCTCTGTCAAAATCCAGAAATCCCTGATGCCTGTGTGTTTCTCTAGTGACTTATATGAAAAAGAAAAAATGTGAACAAGCGCTAAAGACTAAAACACCAGTGGACAAGTAAAAATAAATATATAGATATATATATATATAATACAGTATAATAGATGTATATATACATATATAATATATATATATATATATATATATATTATATATATATATAATATATATATATATATATATATATATAATAAGGCTGCCTAGTAATTCTGTCAGTACTAACAGAAAAAGTGAAAACACAAGAAAAACCTGGCGCCAAAAGTTCATTGGATAATCCTGTACTCCTCAGGGGATCAGCACACTTCTTGACAGGCCATGTAGGGAAAAAAACACAAACAGACACAGATCATAGTGCAACACTGTAGGGTTTAAAACAGGTCTACACTAATACACACACTGCACATATAACATAGAGACTCCTAGTGACTTATAAAAACTATTTAATTAAAAAAGAACTTGCCATAAAATGGTATGGACAAATGAGAACACCGCTGGTCATCCAGATGGGAAAAATCAGAGCCCTACTTACAAGCAGCAAGGCAAATACAGGCAATGCAACAAAGAGTCCTTCGGTGTGCTGTGATGTCTTTGCAGAGATGTGATTCTGCTGCACTGCGACTCTCGTGCTGACTCTCCCTCCAGGGGTTAACAGGAACAGTGGCAGTGTCGGAGGACCGCTCGTGGGCTCACAGCTCTACTCCACGTGAGTGCTGCTCTCCTCACTTCCTCCTCGCGGTTACACAGGCTGTCTCAGAGAGTGCCCGTGCCCTTAAAGACAGTACAAGTCGTCCTGTATGCCAAGAACTAACGGCTGCAATGGGGCTCAAATGTACCAAGTGTCCCAAAAATCCAATACCAAGCTCAAAGTGACTGTGTCACCTGCCCTACGCGTTTTCGTGGATGTTACTCCCACTTCCTCAGGGGCTACAAAGACTGACACTGAATGACATATACATATACCCTAACCAATTAAAAATGTTGCCCAATTAGGCTGTATAGCCTGCATGTCATAAATATCAAATCAATACGTCTTAACAACATAATACACATACAATACATTAAAAACATTCAGATAACAACTGGTAACCGTATATCCCAAAATTGAGGCCAGATATAATATCAAATAGCATTGATATATACCAAAATGCCAAATAACTAACTGTCTCACTCTCCCTCCACCTCACTCTGTAGCTTGTACTTCCATCCTGTCTTAACGTTGATGGGAGGAATGGACTAGGGATAGAGGTGAGGTTGGGGGCTGCATGAAAGTTCTCTGTTCCCACCGTGATGTATGGGGCATCTCCAGTATTCACACCATGCCCGCTATCTGATTGGTTAGTGGCCTGGTTTCCCTATTTAAATGTCCTGTCCAACGCCCTTCATTACATAGATGATTACCGAATATGGTACTATACTATTCCCCCTATGATGTAGATACCCATATTCGGTCATCTACATCATGAGGAGTCTTGGACAGTAGCGAATGCAGTCTGGGGGAGGTGATAGTCAATTGACTAATGGACAAGGTGCTATGACCCCATAGGGCATATATACCGCTTACTGGAGTGACATGATCTATTGTAAGCACTGGTGGTCTATTTTAAAAAATTAAGGACAGTCCTAAGGAAGCAGGGCGCATTGCAAATGTAAGAAAAAGTGCCTTAGGAAAAGTCACTACCAAATATCTGGGCTATGCCTTTGGGGCGGGGGTGGGAAGGCCACTGACCAATAGAGTGATCGCCATAAAGGAAGTCTGAACCCAGCAGACAAAGACACAGGTCCTTCCTTTTAGGGTTAGCAGGGTATTACCAACGCTTTGGTGATTACAGCAACACTAACAGGTCTAGGAGCCCAAATTTTAATAAATAAAAGCTCTTTTGAAATCAAAGTCTTCAGATTGTAACTACAGCACTTCCTAAAACACAGGGTGAGAGAAGGTCTAGAGCCCATTTTAATGAGCCCTGTTGCAGGGTACATGCAACCACACGCGGGTTTTCTTGATAGGCTTATTTATTGAGCCTTAAAAAAATACAGCACACAAAAACAAAACACTTCTGTCAGCATACAAAAACAAAATAGCTTCTCTTCAGCATAGAAAAACAAGACAGCTTCTTTTCAGCAAGCAGGACACAGAAAGTTATCAACTGTACTTTGAAAAACAGTCCTTGTAGCAGTAATCTTGCTCCTCATTCCACACCTGTCTCCTACCAGCTAGCTCCCATGTGTGTCTAGCCTGGTGTTTTTAAAGCCCTTTGATGAGGCAGCTGGGATCAACTAATTAAGCCCTCTCAACTGAAACTTAACCTCGTCACTGCGCACTGCAAACCTAAACATAGGTTTGCCAGGTGTATATGGCTGGTGATGTTTATTCACCCGTCACAAGCCCTTTATAATACAAACGGATGCCTCAGAGGTAGGACTGGGAGCAGTTCTATCCCAACAATTTGAAGGCATGAACACCCCATTATTTATCAGATGGAAAATTCCCAAGGGAGTGCCTCAATGTAAAATGGACAACTTGGGCATTGAGGCATATGTAGTGGGTTCAATTCACCCTGGTCACGGACCACGCACCCTTACAATGGCTAAATACCATGAAGCACACGAATCCTAGGTTAACTGATGTATATGGCCCCCAACCCTTTTCCTTTGACATCAGCATAGGCGGGGAAAGGACCATGCAAATGTGGATTTTGTCACAGGAGTGGAGGGTCGGTTGCAGCCTGTGGGGTCCCACCTCACACAAACAGGGGAGGTATGTGACAGGGTGAAGACATTATTGACAGCTATACCTGGAAAACATACCCCTGACTACTAAAACCGTAATCAGAGGGTAACACAGCCAGAGTTTACCTGGGCAATCAGGCCTTAATTGAATCAGCTGTCAGGCAGCTTTATAAGAATGCAACCTGCTAGTATTGGAGGCTTCTCTTCTCCAGATCTGATGCTGAGACCACTCACACAGGGGCTGCTGGTCTTCGCCTGGGGCTTAAATGTTAGCAATTTGAACTATTTGTGATTGTTGTCACATATGAACTGTATTAGGATGTGGCAATGGGAAATGCCGGGGCCTACCACAAACTGAAATATATGGGATATAATATAAATTATTTTCAGAACGTACACAACCTTATAGCGTATATAAGGTTCCCATCTGCTTCAAGTCTTTCCTGTGACTCAAACCCCATAGGATCTATCCAGGATCCTTAATGGTGCAGAAATACAAGAGAAAAGGGGGAGCACAGGTTGAGGGATAATAGGGGTAACATTCAGAGTCGATTGAGCTCGAGAACATGAGTTCCCGAACTAGTGAACGTGAGGATGGTAGAGTGTAAAATAACATTAAACCACTTACCGGCCTTGTGCAAACTGCTGTCACATCAGTAAAGAAACTCATGTTCTCGAGCTCACTCGCTCTGAATTGTTACCCCTATCATCCCTCAACCTGTGTTCCCATTTTCTCTTGTATTTCTGTATTAGGATGTGTCAACAAGGGCCCCAAAGCCCACATAAACCTGATCAGAAGGTAGTGAGGACTGACACCCACAAAATGGCCTATTAAGACACTGTGGATTTAACCCTTTTTAGCTGACACAAAGATGGTTTTGTTTTCTACTTGTTTTTGGCGGAATAAAAGCTGTGCTCAGAAGTACCTTGTGTCTCTTCATCCTCACTGCGACACAGTGGTTTCCAATTTATTTTCATCTTAAAGATTATTTCTCGAAATGGTTCAAGCAATTGTCTGAATTCAGTTACAAGTTTGAAATAATACATTCAATGTTTGTGAAAGAATCCAGCCACTTCATTTTTTTCATTTAAATTTTTTTTTTTAATTATTCCAAGACATGGGCCGCACCTATTCCGAAGATCTGTGGCTGGAAATGGCAGGGCAGGCATTGTAAGGTTAAAAATTGTATCTGTCCGCTCTGTTCCCTTCAGGGACGGAAAAGGTTAAAGCAATATGTGTCAGCCGTGTTTTTCTCAGGGGCTAAAATAGTTAAATATTTAGACTCGTTGATTTTGATCAGCTGGCTCAGCATGTCACCTACACAGAAGTAAGACCACCAAGCCTATATGACCCCATTGAATAGCTGTTGCTCAGCAAAAATGTTTTACAGAAAGGCATTTTTAAATGTTACATGTAAATTTAGATGTGTGATCTATATATGGGAACTCAGTTTTGTAACAGATGTATGAATTGACAAGCTTTTGTATCAAAGACCGCTGCGTCCACATATTAAATCAGTTGTGAGAAACAGCATTCCTTGTGTTACTGTTTTCTCGCACTCTGGGCTCGTAACAATCATATCTGAGACCAGAAGCATATGCAGGCCGTGGAAATCTCCCCGGTCGAGTGTGTGTAAAGGTTGCCTGCCCCAGGTCTGAACAGGTAGGTTGGACCTATCACGTAGTGTAAGAAGTGGGATTTGCACTGAAAGTTGAGTAAAACTTATTTTATGGTTTCTCACCTTTCTCTGCGAATCTAAAGAATCTAAATTTTATAGGGCGAAGAATCGAGGGTTTAAGTCCCGATTTATAAACAAAGGATTGAAGTACCTGTTGTTTAATTGAAACGGGCTGTATATGGTGTCTCAGATATGATGGTAATTTAGGTTAAGATAGATAATAATGTTTAAGTTAAGATAAGAATTACATACGCATAAAGTGGTTAAAGATTTATTTTCTGTATAAATGTATTATGGCCCACTCTGGAGTAAGCCAGATGTTATTAAAGTATAAAACTAACCTTATTGTATGGTGTTAAGATAAATTCCTTTATAAGTTGTTTATGGGATTATAGGTATATGAAGAAATGTACTGTAGTTTGAGTTAAAATAACCCTTATGGATGGAAGGTTTGCTAACTGAAATTTTTACCATTTTTTAATGTATATCATCCCCTGCCGCTATGGTATCGGACAATTATTACCTCCATATGTGCCCCTATTTACCCCAGTGTCCCCATTCTGAAACACCCTTAGCCCCTTAACCCTTCTGGGTCACAGGCACTGAGGCATTCTTCAACCAAGAAGTTTTTATGACTTCACGTAGAACCCGACTGAACAGCCCCTTACACCACTCACTATTGAAATGCCCTTTACGCAGAGGAGGGGGAGGCGATGGACCCTAGGCAGATATAACTCTGTCAGGGACTGTTTCACGGGACGGGGAACAGACCAAGGGATGAATGCAGTGTGCATAGGGATGTACAGGTCCCTCAATTAACACTCAGGCACAGCAAAAGCTGGGAATAAAAGTTTTTTCTTTTGACAATCTGTCCCCCTCAGTTAGGCAAAAAGTTATGTTGAAGAAAAGGAGAGTGTCGGGGAAATAAGATAACTCCAAATTATATTAATTACAAGGAAAATGAAACGACTGTATCTAATATTAAGTCAGCTGTCCTCTCTCCCAGTTGCCGCATGTATAAGCAGCTGTAAGCCCCACCTTTTTTTTCCAACCTTCAGTTATTTTTACACAAGGCATAGATGTTGTAGACAGAGATCGTGAATGTCAACAAGCTCTTAGGAGAGACAAAAGCAGAAAATATAATTTTTCCAATCAAATTTTAAACGTGCAACCCGCATTATTGTTGCCACATTACCAGTATGAGTGTAGTAGAAAAAAGCAGTGCCTGCAAAGAAACCAGGGGAGGCTCACGAAGCAAAAGAAAAAATATTTCATAGAAAGATGGACAAGGTCCCCTTAACCCCAACAAGTATCCACCTACACGTTTCGGGCTCTATGCCTTCTCACACACCTCCGAGAAAGGGCATAGAGCCGAAACGCATAGGTGAGTAGAAATACGAGTTTGCCCTAGGGAAGTTTATGACTCCTGTGAAAGAAGGATAGATAAAGTATTATCTGCACTAGACCAGTATGTATTTGGGAAAATTATTCCAGTGATCTAAAGGTAGACATCAGAGATGGGATTTATTTGGAACTTGGTGGTTAGATTATTTCGCTGGGAGCGAAGCTAGTGAAAAAAATTTTAATGTTCGTTGTCCTACTCATTACTCTCTATGTATGTGTTATGAACAGCAAAACTTTGGTCAAGAAGTGAGTCCCCCATATCCTTAAGAGACAGTCTATTTAAAGACAGAACAGTTAATCATTTCATAGTCCTGATGACCAAGATGTCCAAGTTGTGCATAACTTCATTCCTTTCTTTTCCGGCCATTTATATCAGCCCAGTTGATTTCTTCTTTGTGTCTCTTCTTTGGGGGCCGGGCGACATCATCAACGCAAAGAGGCTAGCGGCGGTGGGGGTTGCAACGCAACTTCTGGATCAGAGTTTTGCTGTACTTAACACATAGAGAGCAATGAGTAGGAGAAACACACACATACAAAAACATTCGCTAGCTTCGCTCAAGCAAATCAATCCAACCAAGTCCCCATGGTTCCTGAATCCTGGATAAATACCACACATTGCGCTTTAACTAGGGCGCATACATCCCCTCCTTTGTGGCTAAATATAGTCCTACAGAGCTATTTTATTCGCAGAGCATTAATTTAAACTAAACCTATTCTTGGTTAAGTGGAGTAATGTCTGTGGTTGTATGATTGAGATATCCCTGTAACCTGTCATACAGTAACCCACTCCTACATTTGGGAATAAATTCCCCGAAACGTATTCTTCCATAGACTACTTTTAGCACTAGTGTATGGGTGTCTCTCTTCTGTTTCCAACTTACCTGTGAGCAATAACATACCGTGGTGTTGACTGATAAAGCTTCTCCCACCGGATATCATTCTGCAGGGAGATTCTATTAACCTATAATCCAAACCAAATAAATCAACAATAATACCTCATCTATTTTTGTCATCCTTAGGGACGCCACTTACAACACAAACTAATGGAGCATACATTGTAACTGAAAAAAATAAAAACCTGTAAAATAAAAGTTCAAAGTTCGTGTGTTGAGGCCTGGACTTTTTTGCCTATGACCTTTCCTCCTGATGATTAGTGGTCAGAGAGTATTGTGTCCATCAAAACACTAATTTCAGGCGCTATGTCTTGTCTTTATTAGCTGTTTGTCCTAGGCTGGCACTATTTGACGTGCGGGATGTGTAATCCATGTGATAAGAATTTTTTTTACTGCCAATGCTGGTGATGATAGTATTTAATGTCTTTTCATCTGGGATGAAGAGCGTGCTTGCGTAGAAATGCTTGACCATTACCCGTCTCACATAGGTGCACTTTCAGCTTTAACCTGTTGCCTAGCTAGAGACTCAAATATATATATTAGTTCCTGCAATACTTATTATGTTTTATTACCAATAAACATGGTCCTTAATTCGTACTTTGAATACTGATGTTCATAACTCATCCATAAGTGTCTCATAGGGGAGAATTATACCTAGAAATAAATTCTTGTATTAATATGGTTACTCTATTATTAGCATCCACACATAAACAGAGATATTCCCTATTAACGTCCTCAAATTTTAAACTAACAACCAATGTGTGACTTGACTGTGACTACAATCAAGTTCCTAAAACTTGGTACCTCAGCCTGTGCAAAGCAATTGCTTCCATAATCAACTCTATCCTTCTGCAGGCCATATCCCTAAGACCTGGAAAAATTGCCAGAGTTGTCCCAATCTTCAAATGGGGACAAAAACACTGTCTCGAACTACAGATCAATCTCTCTTCTTCCAATACACACTTACACGCATTCATACCTAATGGCCATCTGCCATTTTCTCTGAGCAATGGTGTCAACCTTTAAATCATTTAATACTAACTAACCTTAAAACTCGCCCCACAAATAAAGCATCCCAACAGCATGCATTCATGGCTATTGTCCACACACCCACAGTCACTCTGGCTTCACCTAAAACATTCACTGTAACTATTCTGGCTTTAAAAAAAATGTGAAATGCCCTGTATATAATGTATAACCCTGTTCACTTATGCAACTGCACTTGCAATTAGATATCCCCTGTCCCTTTAACTCTATGTCAGGACATACCCAAAATGAATAAATGTTTACAAAATCATACTTTGGCAGATATGATATCCCTCAACATAGGGACGGCTTGCTACCTGCTTTGCTGTGACATCTGCAAAGGTATATTATTATTTTTTACCAGGGGCTGTCAGCCCTGTTAGTTGACAGCAACCTTTATTACTGCAAGGACCTTTGGGAGTTAACATTGCTTCAAATACTTCTGAACCTCGTGTTGTGTATTATTACAACATATCAAGTCTGGATCCCTACATAGGGATCTCAGAGAGTCCTTCAATAACCTATGTATCTCCCCTCTTTTGTTCATATATTATCTATAATTATGTGAACAAAATACAAAAATAGTTATGAAATACAGGTTGCTTGATATATAGTAAAATTAAACTGAAATGATTTGTATGTGTAGCGACATAAAATTTTTTACGCTTGTGGTAAAAGAAAAAGCCTGCAGTAGGTCTTTTAACACTGTGGCATTAACAATAGCGAACCTGTAAATATATAAAATCCTGAAATCCTGAACAAGAGATTTCCTTTTAAAATAGACAAATCATTTTGAACTCTTTGCCAAAGTGCTGAGCACACGGCCAGCATTAATTTTAAAGACCTCTGAATAAAAAAAAATAAAATTTCAAAGCACTTTTTTTTTTTTTTTCTGGGCAACAGCCAGTTGTTCCAGGCTTTTCGCCAAACCTCAAAGTACGGATAGCAGTATACGGGTTTCGCTGTCTTATTAATGCCTCGCGCAGGGGATTGGAACATTTAGTTTTAATGTTAAATATGAAGCTTTCTACGCTGTCCTAAAACTGCATTTTGTATGGCCTTTCAAAAATTAAAGTAACGGAAATTTTCAAATTACTTATAAACATCAAGTCTCTAGCCTACAAAGCATGCAACATTTTCCACTAATTCCCCTGAATGCCTTCTGAAAGAAACTCATATTCCTGGAAACTTCCATCAATACAAATTTTATGCTATCCCGTTTCAACTCTGCCCTCTCTTACTAAACAAAATACTTCAAACATGCAACAGTTATACCATGACTAAAAAAACAGCAACTTGACCCTACCTGTCTTATATGGCTTCTATACTGGGGATGAAGGTCAGATTTAATTAAAACATGTTAGTTATATAACAATAAAAACCTACATATATAGTAA
>WSYH01001371.1:0-27500 GCA_036426205.1 Ascaphus truei
GAGTAAAAGTTACGTCAGAGTTTGTGTGTGTAGAGCTCCTGTGTGTGTAGAGCTGCTGCTGACACACACACACACACACTGGAGCTCTATACACACACATCAGCTCTACACTCACACAAACTGCTGCTACACATACAACGGCACAACACACACACACACACACACACACACACACACACACACACACACACACACACTGCAGCCACAATCAAAAATGCAGCCACTTACTAAACTTTGCACTCTCCCCCCCACCTCTACACACAACACAGCACCTCTACACCCCCCCCCCCCCCCGGGGGATGAGTTTCCGGGTGTGCCAGCGAGCAGGGATTGCTGGGGATGAGTTTCCGGGTGTGCCAGCGAGCAGGGATTGCCGGGGGATGAGTTTCCGGGCATGCCAGCGAGCAGGGATTGCTGGGGATGAGTTTCCGGGTGCGCCAGCGAACAGGGATTGCTGGGGGATGAGTTTCCAGGCGTGCCAGCGAGCAGGGATTGCTGGGGGATGAGTTTCCGGGCGTGCCAACGAGCAGGGATTGCTGGGGGATGAGTTACCGGGCGTGCTAGCGAGCAGGGATTGCTGGGGGATGAGTTTCCGGGCGTGCCAGCGAGCAGGGATTACTAGGGGATGAGTTTCAAGGGGGGTTTTGCGGAGGAACCGTTTCCAGAATGTGCCTAGGTAGTTGGGGTCCCAAGTTGTCGATTCCCCATAAATGTGCCCGGGAATCATGCCTGATTCTCAGATACATGTTGGCACATTGTCCCGGCAATATCTCCCCTTGAAACGCATGCGCGACTCACCCCTAGGGTATCCTGCTTCAGCATTGCCCAGAAAGGGGAATGAGGCACAGGGATGAATAGGTATCCCTGAAGCTGGGGGAATCCCTAGGTTAAGGGGTGAAACCCCAGCTAGTGCCAAGGTAACCAAGAATCAGTGTAGGGTTTGTGGGTGCCCCAACCATATATAATGTTGAGGGGGAACTCAGAGTCCAGACTGAGTTCAAAAGATAGTATGTGGGGAATAAGGCAGCTAGGAATAAAGTACAACATATTTCTTAGTATGTCCCCTGTACCCAGAGACTCAGAAGTATATTACACATAAATCTTAGTGTATTAAAACATACTTTAATAATGTACAGTAATGTGCTTGTTACATTCAGAACCGATGTCCAAACAGGCTGCCCGAGCTAACCCATAGGCGCCGGTAAGTCTGCTGGACATCGGAGTTCAAAGCAGTCAGAGGATGCCAGAGGTGAGAATAGCATTTGGTCAGCGGGGAAAGGTGGAGTACCAGGTCCGGAGATCAATAGCAGACCTCCGGGATGCCACTGGTTCTGCCAGACCTGGTGGAGCCTGCCCAGTGGGTGGCATGAGATAGCCAGGGACGGAGGTGGCAGGGAGAGAGGCGGCAGGGAGAGAGGCGGCAGGGAGAGAGGCGGCAGGGAGAGAGGCGGCAGGGAGAAAGGCGGTAGTGAGAGAGGCGCAGGGAGAGGGGCAGGGAGAGAGGCGGCAGGGAGAGAGGCGGCAGGGAGAGAGGCGGCAGGGAGAGAGGCGGCAGGGAGAGAGGCAGCAGGGAGAGAGGCGGCAGGGAGAGAGGCGGCAGGGAGAGAGGCGGCAGGGAGAGAGGCGGCAGGGAGAGAGGCGGCAGGGAGAGAGGCGGCAGGCTTGCGCATGGCTCTTGGCTATTTCAGATTTCCTGCTGATCCGGCTTTTCTAGCCGGCTTGGCTCTGATTGGTTGCTTGGGAATTTTGCCGCGCGTTGATTGGTTACTGAGTTTTGTGAATGAAACTCAGAATACTATAAGAATCTGTGAGCCAATCAGATTCGTGTCACCCAGTAGTAAGAGCGCAGGCAGAATATTAAAAGTTGCTCTTGCGCGAATAGCAGAACAACCGGCTTTGATTTCAAGCCAGGAAAGACTGCCCCCCAGAGACTGAGTCCAGCTTTCTGCGGCCAAGTTCTCAAAATTGAGCGTAGCGGACGCGGATGGGATTTTATGCTGATTTGTGTTCCAAGAGATTTGTAGTAATTCGCGGTCAGGAGGGACCAAGTTCTCAGAAGAGAACGTACCGGTGGCGTGTGGAACTTTACGCCGATTTTGGTACTAGGAGATTCCGGGCTAAGTCCCCGTCCTGGTAAATCTCTTATTTAGCGTTCCCTGCACCTAGAAAAGTCTAGTTTTTGACCCCAGTCCCAAAGTGTGTGACTTTTTGTCTGTATTTTGCATATCTTTGTGTTTAAGCGAATTTGTGCAAATAAACTTCAATTTATTTAATTACCTTATTTTGCTCAATGTACTGTATGATCCTGGTAAAAAGGTGTGTAACCAGGTCCCCTCTTGTCCCCCGGTTCCGCTGAATTCCCCCTCCTCTTACCTCCGGTGCAGGGAGGTTGAAACTGGGCGAGCGGGTTGCCGGAGATCCGCGGCGAACACCGCCTCAGGGTGCCACCATGATAAGAAGACTGGCACATGCGCATTGGTCCCAGTAGTTGAGGAGGCCCCAGCACAACGCTTTGCACATGCGCAGTGTGGAGCATAGTGGCAGCGATTAGGGAATAGCTCCACAAGGGGAACTACAAGCCCCAGTAGCCCCTGGGGTGAAGACCACATGGCGCACAACAGCCTATAGGGCTGTGAGGATGTCCAGGATAGTTACATTTCGTGCGCTAGGGGAGCCACACCAGTCGGAAGAGGGACCTATGAGGTGCAGGTATTGTCCAGGGAGCAGTGCTCCCCTGGACTAGGCCAGATCTTCCCCCTTAGGCCCCAGTTAGGCCCCGACTCACTGTAGCTTGTGACTGCCATAAGGAAAGCCCATAGTCAGGGACCTTTCCTCCGTAGCTGCATATAGTCAGGTACAGCACCAGTGAGACGCCACGCGGTGACTGCGGCCTGTGGTCCGGGACCAGACCAGGGACACGGTAAAGATGGTAGTGTGATATTATCAATGGCGGAATTCACCCAGACGCAGAGGCGGACACCATCGTGGACGGCAAGGTTGGATCAGACTGATCCTTCTTGTTATTCTGCAACACCCGGGTGCTGGAGCACCGGGCAGGTACCTAACAAAGTGCACTAACACTCCATGGGATAGCGCTATCTCCAACACTTTGGGTGGGCCTTGACATTGGGGAATGGACATCAGGGAATTGGTGCCTGGCATCCAATGTACTCTGGGGACACTCACTGTTGGTTTCAGGTTGAGCCTATATGACTGTGTGGTACAGGTTACCACTATTATTATTGTGTGTAGTAAAGGTTGTTAACATATATCTGTGTGCGTGCATCATTAGTATTGTTCCTGTAAGAGGATTATCCCACCTTGTTGGGATCCCTTGCAGGTGGAGGCGCTGTCACACAACGAATCAAGTACACCCCAGGCTCCCAGCGGCGGAGGTTTAGGCCTTCTGTGAGTCACAGATAACGCACCAAACCCTCAGTAGCCACCACATCTTCCATAAGGGGGGGGGGAGTGTGTTACAGGTGTTAATAACCTGGTCTCCTGTGACAATCTGTTCAAACCTAATATGCAACATCTCTCATGTCTTGCAACACAAAGGCACATATTTATTAAGTGCTTCTATTCTGCTGCAGGAAGACAGTTTCCTGCTTATTCAGGTGAATGCATTTTGCAGAATAACAGCATGATCTAGAATATGCTGAAACTCCTAATCTCCTGACCTTGCTGACTTTACATTTGTTTATCTGCCTCCTGCTGACTAAGGTACTGAAATTGGTCTATTTGGTTTTCCTAATTAGTTTTTGATGGACACGCACCAAATTAAGGTTTTGCATCCTTTTTCTACAAACAACAGAACATCAATACGGTAACAAGGTTTTGGTGATCACTTGCCCTTAAGATTGTCATTTAAACTTCAAATGCTTGTATTGGCTGTGCATTGTTCTGTTAACAACTGTAGGATGAAATTCATAGGCAGCTTGATCAAATTAAAGTAAATAAAGCACCTGGCCCCGATGGCATACATCCAAGGGTTCTTAAGGAGATAAGTTCAGTAATAGCAAAACCATTATATTTAATTTTCAAGGACTCCATTTCCACAGGCTCAATACCACAAGATTGGCACAGTCATTCACTGAGCCACTGATTGAACCACCTGTACTGAAACAGCGATATCCATTAAAGCCAGCCTATTGGCGGCACTTGAGGACTGAGTTTGGAGACCCCTGGTGTAAAGTAGATGTGCTGCCTATATTTTGCAAGGGAGCTAGATTGCAACCAGGGAATTACAGACCTGTAAGCCTGACTTCAATAGTGGGGAAGCTACTTGAATGTTTAATAAGGGATAATACAGTATTCAGGAATACCTAATGGGAAACAAAATTAATGGTAATCGTCAGCATGGATTTATGAAGGATAGGTCATGCCAAATTAACCTTATTTGTTTCTTTGAGGAGGTAACTAGGAATTTAGACCAGGGTAACGCAATTGATGTGGTCTACTTAGATTTTGCAGAGGCTTTTGATACGGTGCCACACAAGAGGTTGGTGTACAAAATAAAGCAAATTGGACTCTGTAAAAATATTTGCACTAAATAAGTTGTGAGTGGAGTCCCTCAGTGATTGGTACTGGGACCACTGTTTATTAATGACCTTGAGGTTGGCATATAGAGTGAAGTCTCCATCTTTGTTGATGACACTAAATTGTGTAAGGTAGTAGAATCAGAGCAGGATGTATTTTCTCTCCAGAAGGACTTGGAGGGACTGGAAACTTGGGCAGGTAAATGGCAGATGATGTTTAATACAGATAAATGTAATGGTTATGCATTTGGGAAGCAAGAAAAAACAGGTGACTAACAAGTTAAATGAGGCTAAATTAGGGGGGGTTGTGGTGATGAGGGGGTTAATCAGGCCATTAATAAAGGTATTATACCTGGCTGATTAACCCTAACTCGCACTGGGAGTGAAGGGGTTAAAAGTATATGCATTCCCCTGATGTCTTTGCCCCTGTTCCAGCCTTCTTATCCTCAATTTTCAGCCTGTTCCCTGCCTGCAGTAATAGAATTGCATACAAACTGTTCTATTAGGTCTTTAGGCACAAGATGGTGTTGTGAGCGCTGAGCCGAGCGCTGATTGAAGAAGCGTGGCTGCATATGGGAGGTCTGCTTTGTACAATACAGAAGGTATCCTTTTCCAAGCACTCGACCTCGTAACCGCAAAGTCAATTGGATAAGTGGCTTGCGGTTGGATTTGAAGTGGTTTTCCGATAGAATGTGTCTGTACCTTGTTAGCTCGCGTAACTTGAAAGGCGGAAAGAATATTGCTGTGGGAAGCCGGTCAATTGACGTGAGAAGTAGGTGAACTTAGACTCACACAAGAAAGCCTTTCAATTAAGCAGGCTAACTCGCGAACGGAGAAAGCTAGCACCCTGATTTTTGGTGTGCAAGTCCAAGTAAAGAACAGATATCAACAGTTACACTGATAATCTTATGTGTTTTTCTCAACATATTGTGATACGTCTTTAAAGATACACCTGGAGGCCCCCTGATCAACCAGACTGGACATTTTATAGGGTCAGAGTTCATTATCTGCTGTTTGGACTTGTTTCTTGGTGCCGGATTATTTTTGTTTTCTGCTACCAGGCAGTAGGCAACATCATCTGCACCGCCTTTTGGACACAACAGCCCTGGCCACTTTCCCTCTTCTAGTCCATTTGACTTTCTTGCAAGCTGTAGGATAATATTTGTTATATCCTCTAAGCTCTCATGAGCAGGGCCCTCATTACCGTCTGTACCGTCGGTACCTGCCTGCCCATATTTGTGTGTAATTGATGTCACTCTGTGCCCGCAGTGCACCATGCTGCAGGATATGTTCTCTTTTCACATAAACAATTCTAATATGTGTCAATTTACATGGAAAACCTGAGCCATTTGCGTAACATATGGTAAAATGTTGTACAGATGTAGCGAGAATTACTCCAGCGCCGTGGCTGAGAAAGTTTAAAGCCGCGGCTCTGGAGATAATGCTGATGCATACGCCACGTTGATGGTCCATGTTTTCGGATCAGACATCCACAGGGATAATCGTGTAGTAACTGTCTTGGTTCCGCTCCTTGCCCCGGTGCCAAAAACAATGTCTTGCTACATCCGTGTAGCCGGGCCCCTTTATTACCTCCGGTGCAGGGGAGGGAGGTTGCCTGGTTGGTCGGAGTCGCCAGAGCTCCGCGCAAGACCGGGAGTGTGGGGATGGCCATCTTAGTTATCGCACACACGCAGTACAGGCGATGCGCATGCACAGTGGCAGAGTGCGGTGGCCATCTTAAAATGGCTCCACAAGATGCAGCGCGGGACTACAGGTCCCAGGATCCTTTGGGGTAGGATATGCCACATGGGACAAGCCAGCCAATAGGGCTCGAGGAACAGGAATGGAACAGGATTTCCTCCACAGACGAGGGCACGCGTGCCAGTCAGACAGAGGGCGGCAAGAAGATAGGTAGTGTCCAGGAAGCAGTGCTTCCCTGGACTAGGCCTAGTCTTGCCCCTTAGGCCCCAGCTAGGCCCTGAGTCACAACCAGTTGAGTGTTGTAGGGAAGGCCCCAGATAGGGACGCTTCCCCTAAGTGTGCTCCTGCACCGGTGACCGGACGGCCACGTAGTGCCCTGCGGCCTGGGACCAGGAGGAATAGAGACATTGTGTGAGACCCTCCAGCTGGAGCTCACACCTCATGTGAGGGGATTAATGTTGGAGGCCCTACATCGTGGGACCTGACTGATCCCTTTGTCTCATCAGCTGCACCTGAGTACAGGAGTGGCCAGGAAGGTATAAGTGCACCAACGGTTCACAGGGGTAGCGCTACTTCATACATTTAGTGGGATTGACATTGGGAGGGACACCACGTGTTGGGGTATTAAGCTACACTGTGGGTTACAGTTATATAGTTATAATACTCGTTATATACCCTGTGTGTGTATTCATTACTGTATTGGTTCCTCCAAGGGGTTATCCCTCCAATGCTGGGATCCCTTATAGGTGGAGGCACTGCACCGAAGGAGAAAGCGCTCCCCCCAGGCTCCTAGTGACGGAGGCTTTGGCCCCCTGTGAACAACAGGTACAGCAGCACGCGTAGTCGCCCGCATAGTTTCCCTTAGGGGTAGGGAAAGGGGGCTACACCTGTATTAACACATTCTCCAGATATCACATTCTTTACTGAACCAAACCCAAGAGAAATACTGTAGCAAGAAATTAGCACCATACAAAGATGCATTTAAACAGACCTCCCACTGAGTCCACTGTCCCCAGAATACTGCAAATGCTAATATAAAATTACATGTTTTGTTATTTATGTATGTTTATTAAACTTGAGCAATTTCCATCTGTATTTCAGTCCCCATTGCATGATAACAAAGTGTTCTCTCCTCCATTGTTACAGTAATTGTTCTGATTAAAGATTTTCTTTCTCATTTATATAATACCCTGCAAAGTCTTCTGATAGTGGCCTTTATTTTAAGCCTTTGTAAATCAATATGATGGCAGTCAATGAGTTAAATATGTCTGTTAAAAAAAAAGTTATTCGACTGGTTCCCATCATGAGATGTCTGAGAATGCTGGGGTGACAGGAAGGAAGAATTTATAATTAGGGGGGAACGCAAAATCTAGGGCAATCCGAGGTTCATAGTACACGGAATGCGATGTAACCGTGTGCTAACAAGTGCAAAAGTAGAGAGCAATCTGATGGTCATACCGTCACAGGGTTAATCGAGGTAACCCGTAGTGTAAGGCAAGTGCAAAAGTCTAGAGCAATCTGAGGTCATAGTAACACAGGTAATGCGATGTAAACCTAGTTGCTAAGGCAAAGGCAAAGTCTAGAGCCAATCTGAGGTCATACCAGTGACACAGGTAAGCGATGTAACCGGGGTTAAGGCAAGTGCAAAGTCTAAGAGCAATCGAGTCATACAGTACAAGGTAATGCGGATGTAACCTTAGTGCTAAGGCCAAGTGCAGTCTGTATAAGCAATAGAGTCATACAGTACACAGGTAATGCGATGTAACCTTAGTGTTAAGGCAAGTGCAAAGTCTAGAGCAATCTGAGGTTATACAGTACACAGGTAATGCAATGTAACCTTAGTGCTAAGGCAAGTGCAAAATCTAGGGCAATCCGAGGTCATACAGTACACAGGTAATGCGATGTAACCTGAGGGTTAAGGCAAGTGCAAAGTCTAGAGCAATCCGAGGTCATACAGTACACAGGTAATGCGATGTAACCTGAGGGTTAAGGCAAGTGCAAAGTCTACAGCAATCTGAGGTCATGCACAGGTAATCAATATAGTGAAAGGGCTTAGGCACAAGGCAGAGTCCAGTACAAGCCAAGGTCATTCACAGAGAAGCAGGCAGTAAATACTCAGCTTGAGATTTCGCAGGAGCAGTGGGGTTAACTGCTCCTGTCCAAGGAAAGAGTTGCCGGTTCCCTTAAAAAAGTACCCGAGAATCATGCTTGGTTCTTGGATACATGTAGGCACATTGTCCCGGGAATATCTCCTTTTGAAAACGTGTGCGCAACTCTCCGCTAGGGTTCCCTGCTTCAGCACAGCCCAGAAAGGTTAATGGGACAAAGCGATGTAAAGTGTCTCTATAACTAAGAAAGGGTCCCTAGGTTAAGGGGGCTACCCAGTTACTGCCCAGGTCACCCAGAACCTGTATTGGGGTTCATGGGCGCTCCAACCATAATTATGAGGTTGTGAGGGGATTCTCAGAGTTCAGTCCAAGTCTATGAGACAGTGTGTGGGGAATATAGGCTAGTAGAAAATATAGTGCAGCTTTCTATTCTATTCCCCATACCCAGACACTTAGGACATATAACAGTATATTTTATTAGTACTGTAGTTGTTTAATATGGTATATACTGTTGTGCACTGTAAATGAGCTGGGACTTTCAGAACCAATGTTCCGACAGGCTGCCAGGGCTACCAAGTTTGGTGCCAGTAAGTCTGCTGGACATCGAACTTGAAAGCCACCAGAGGATGCCTGAGGTTTGAAGACCATTTGAGTAGTAGGGAAGGGCTCAATTACCCACGTCCTGGGATGAATGGAGATCGCCCAGGCTACCATTTGCCCCACCCGGCTTGGAGAAGCCTGACCCAGCGGGTGGTATCTGAATAGCAAGGGACTATGGTGGCAAACTTGGGCATGTCCCTAGGCAGATTCAGATTCTCCGCTTGTGACAGTGAGGGGGTAACCAGGCTCACAATAATGGTTTAAGCCCGTTTGGTTACCTCTGATCCATGTGTTGGGGTTTGTCACGGGGGACCAGGCATTTACACCTTTTAACCAGGATCATACATTGATCAAAACAAGTAAAGTGAAATAAACTGTAAATGTATTCGCTTGATAAGGCAGACACACAGTGATACACAAACTACATAAGAAGAGACACACTTGGGAATTGGGGTAAAAATCTAGACTTTCATAGCTAAATTACACGTTAAACAAGAGTCTTTACAGTAGTTGACCGGGACTTAGGCTGAAATGTCCTGGAGCCCAAACTGGCATGACATTCCAGACACCACCGCACCCTTCTCTCTGGAGGAATTGCTTTATGTTGACCGGGACTTAGCTCCAAACGTCCTGGAACTAAAATCGGCTTGAAATCCCAGCCACAACCGCTACGTTCGTTTCTGTGAACTTGGTCCCAAAAAGCTGGACTTAGAGAATATTTGGTGTTGGTTTTTCTGAAGCCAGTTCTCTGCTATTCGCGTAGAGGCATCTTTTTTCACATTCAAAATCCCCGCCGCTGTTTTGGCGCTTGAGAATCTCTCGGGTGATTGGCTGAGAGCTTTCTTATAGTATTTTGGAGTTCATTCACAAAATACTACAGCCAATCATAGCATGGGAACTATCTCACCAGCCAATCAGAGCAATGCCGGTCTTGTGATGCCGGTCAAGCGGGTTTTTTGAATCAGCCAAAGGACATGCGCGAGTTTGCCACCTTAGCTATTTGCTATTCAGATGCCCCCCACTGGGTCAGGCTCCTCCAAGTCTGGGGGGGTAAATGGTAGTCCATTCATCCGAGAACGTTGGTACTTGAGCCTTTCCCTCCTGCCCATATGTTCTTCCCACCTCTCACCTCCTCTGTGGCTTTCTTGTCCGATGTCTGGGTAGACTTACTGGCACCAAGTTGGTAGCCCAGTGGCTCACTCAGAACATTAGCTCTGAAAGTCCCAGCTCATAATACCGAGCACAAGAGTACATTTTACACCAAACACAAATGTTAATAAAAATATACTGTTACGTGTCGTATGTCTCTGGGTATGGGGATAGAATAAAAAGCTGCACTTTATTTTCTATTAGCCTATAATCCCCATGCACTATACAATAGACTTGGACTTTAAAAATCCCCTCAAAACCTTAAATATGGTTGGAGCACCCCAGAACTTCTATACTGGTTCTGAGTGATCTGGGCCTTAACTGGGTACACCCCTTAACTTAGGGACCCCTCATAGTTACATGGACACTTTGCATCCCTCTTCCCCATTTACCTTTCTGGGCTGGGCTGAAGCAGGGAACCCTAGGGATGAGTCGCGCAAGCATTTTCAGGGGAGATATTGCCGGGACAATGTGCCTATATGTATCCGAGACTCAAGCATGATTCTTGGGTACATTTTTGGGGTTTCCAGCAACTCTGGACCCCGACTACCTAGACACATTCTGACAAAATTTTCCCTGCAAAAAAAACCCTCGAAACTCATTCCCTAGCAATCCCTGCTTGCTGTCATCCCAGGAAAGGCAAAAACACTCACATTCTTTATTGTCGCATAATTACATAGCATGCGTATACAACAGTTAGACATTTATACCCGGGATCATATGATTGAGCAAAGCAAGGAGGTAAAATAAATTGTAATTTATTCCACGAAATGACATACGCACAATGTTCAACAATTACACTCAAAATACACTTACTGGGACAAGGGCAAATGAAATAATTTGTTTCCAGAATGAAATGTTGAAAAATAAAGTCTTTAGGAGCAATTTCCCAGGAACGGGAGTTGCTCGCAAAACGGCTTGGGACAGTCCTCGGTCAGCGGTGCAAGTTTCCACCGCTGTGTACTCCAACGGAGTGGCGTCCTTCGTTCTGCCACCACGGTAATGGCACTTGGAATCTGGAGATCTTACGAAGAATCTGAAACTTTATGAATCTTGTTAATCTTGGATGATTCAGATTCCCGATGGGCTGCAGGAATTCTTATCGAGTTAAGAACCCTATACCTAACAAGTGCAGCCAATCTCTCTGTGGGAATAACTTTTCCCACCTATCCTGCAGTTGCCAATACTTTAGAATCCTGGCAGAGGGGGCATCTCATTCTGCTATTAGCATGCGCGAATGTAGCACCATTGCTCCTTAGCATATGAAACCCAGCCCCTCTACCTGGTGATACTAAGCCTGGGCTGGCCACCATTTGCCCAACTGCCCGACTTTCACAAGGATGGGGGTACTTGAGGAACCCCTCCCCAACTAACACCTTGGGGACACTGAGCCCTTTCAACAATGGACTTTTACAGACATCGTGGCACCAAGCCAGAGGGATGCCTTAGAAGTCCGGAGCTGCACATCCTCAGCTCATTTACAGTGAGTCACTAGACGCATACTAAGTGGGGTGCTACAATAAATTAGTATTTTCCGGTCCCCGGGGGTCTGAATGAAAGCCCAAATGTGCCTAACATGTTTAATACACTATTTGAGGGGGACTTTCATTCATCAATTTTTATAAAAAGTTATAAAAATGACGCTATAGGTGTAAGTAATTCTGTAGTTCACTGGATTGTGGTAAAATTGTCCATGTTGCCCGTTCACTTGGATGATTGGAAGGCTTTGAGCAGTAGTGGTTTCCAATAGCTTGTCCCGCGCGCTGGGATCAGCTGTTTGTCGGTGCTGGTCTCTTACTTCCAGGTTCACGTCACCGACGTATTGAAATCAGACTCACCTCACTGTCTGCATATTCCCTTCAGTTTCAACCCCCAGTGAAGCTGCAAATTACAGGACATCAACTAGGCTCCTATACCCCTATGCGTTTCACACAAGAGCATGCTTCATCAGGCGTTATCTTTCAGTTAACCCTATAACACAGACATATAACGACAACACATTATGTGTAAAACAATATTAATTTTAACATATCATTATTGTGTCATTTCTTTGCCTTCCCGCGGCTTCCCACTGCTTCCCGCTGCTTCCCGTGACTTCCCGTGGCTTCCCGCGGCTTCTCGTGACTTCCCACGGCTTCCCATAGCCAGCCTGTTCTAAGCAAAGTCTTTCTGACAGATGTATCTCATAGCTTCACCAGGTACCGGGAACAGTAAGTCTTGCCACATCTTTATAGAAAGCAGCAGGAATTAGTATGTGTATTTGTCTTTGTGGTGCACAGAACATGATGTGGGTGACAGAAAATTGGAGCTACTGATATTTCCATGGTATTGTAATGATTTATCCTTGAGCTTTGGAGATGTGATGAGGGTGAAATTAATGAGCACTAATGGGAAGAGCTCCAAAGATTGGGGTCAGTCAATTAAAAAGGCTTTAAATATAGAAAACGAGAGAGAGAGAGAGAGAGAGAGAGAGAGAGAGAGAGAGAGAGAGAGAGAGAGAGAGAGAGAGAGAGAGAGAGAGAGAGAGAGAGAGAGAGGCAGAGACAGAGAGAGAGAGAGAGAGAGAGACACAGAGAGAGAGAGAGAGGCAGAGACAGAGACAGGTAAAAAAATGTTATCTATTGTAAAATATTATAAGAAGCCAGACACATGAATAAGGCAGAAAATAATCCAAATTCTAATGAGATGATAGAGATGATTTGATAGCGGTGTAAAAATAACTTACAGGGATTCACGTGCGAAGGTAAATGTGCCTGAAGGAGATGTGTCCAGAGGATAGAGCACTGGAGGCGTTTTAGGCTAAATAAATGTAGGCTTTATTAGCCAGCAGCCTAAAACTACCAGATACCAGCTTTATATCAGCAAAACAAAATGAGAGCAGAAAACAACAGCCAGGCATAACCTCATGTTGGGTACTGACTAACATTCAGCAGTCCCTATCTGAGGGCTGGAGAGCTAGGCCTGTTTACACATGTCTAAAGAGAGGTACCTGTAGGCAGAGTGCTCTCCACGTCAGTCCAGGGTCTGTGGTGGTGTCTGTGCGGTGATCCCTCAGGTTGGTTCCAGGGACCGATGCAGCCTGGAACAGAGAAGCTGTCGTCCCCTGGGATCTCTCTGGCAGCACAGGCTCTCTCTGTGCTAGATGTCCCCAGCAGCCTGGGCAGCAGGCTTTTAAGCATGCTTTATGAGCCAGGCGGAGACATGTCAATTAACACCTGCTGAGATTAACCAGCTCCCTGCTGGAATCATCAGGTATAGACAGGCTTTATTTTGGAAGCCTCCTAGACAGGGCAAAGGCCATGTTACAGTGCCCTTTTTTTAAGCTGTTCGTCAAGGATTACGTCCTTAATGTGCAGCGCAATTGTGCTTGATAGGCTAATTTGCAAAATTCTCAAAAATGGATAGATTTGCTTAAAGCTGACACTATAAATGGGGCACACACCATGTTTCCATCACTTTCCGGAAATTTCTATAATCCTCTCGCACCTGAGCAGCTGTGGTCACGGAGCTGGCCCAGGTGCTGGAAACAATAAGTTGTGCAACAGTTGTACTAAGTTTGAAGTCTTTGCGCATCACGTTTCTGTGTATTTTGTGCCACGGATTCTGTATGTGTCAGGTGGCAAAAACCTCTGAAACATGTGCGCAGTGTCAGAAACGTAACATATCACTGACACGTAGCGCAGCTGGGAATAAATAATGGTGCAATGCATCATAGGTAACTTTTCTGCCCAGCGATACACCCTAACGTGGCTTGTCCACGTTGCTGCCAGTAAAGAGCTTCAGATCCCTCGGCCACTGAAAGGATTTACCGAAGAAGATGAAATTCCTAATCCCTATATTTTGCACCCAAGGATTACGATTCCCTTTGAACATGAATCTTTTTTTTCTTCTTCTCCCATTCCTGCATTTCTGGCATCTAATGATTTAATTATAAAAAATTATTTAAAAAAAATCTGCACTTTTTTTCCTCATTCAACATCAAGGTCAGTTTAAATAGTGAGTCCCTGGACAGATGGCCTGAGGGTTTCTGTACTCATCAGATGCGCTCCTCGCTGCATTTACTGCCAGCCAGAAACAGGCCTGTCCTTATTAATGATACCGCTCCTCCTAATCTCCTTTCTTCCTCCTGCCACAGCCCTTGTCGCTCACGTCTCAGCCTCGTGAGTTTCCACGTCTTTAGTCAAAACATGTTTAATAAGGATCCCTTCACAGCCTAGCTTGGCGGCACGTACAGACTGTGAGGAGGATATTCACAGTTATTACTTCAAATAAAACCTCATTGCTGGCGGTCAGATGATTGCGGACCTGTTCTCTAGGTCAGAGCAGTGTATTCTAAAAACCCATTGCGTACATCGCAACAATTGCATTTCCAAACGACCGAAGGTTTCTTGCCGGTTGTCCTAACTTTTTAAGCCTTTCTTTTTTTCTTTATCATATGAAGGAGAATAGGTCTCCTGGTGCTGTATATATTCCCTCAACAAAGTTCACAATATATTTTGGGGAGGATTGTATCATGGCAACTTGGGGGAAATATGTTGTCAACGGTAGGAGGGTAAGCCTGTCACTGGTAGGGTAGCTGTCACGGGTAGGGTTCTCTAGGGGTTAGCTGTCACCGGCTTAGGGTAGCGTAAAGGTTTTAGGGTAGCTCGTCACGGTTAGGTAGCGTCACGGTAGGGTAGCGGTTGGGGTAGCTGTCACGGTAAGGTAGCTGTCACGGGTAGGGAGGGTACTGTTCACGGTAGGGTAGCGTACGGTAGGCTAGCGGTCACGGTAGTAGGGTAGCTGTCACGGTAGGGTTAGGCGTCACGGTAGGGAGGCTGTTCACGGTAGGGTAGCTGTCACAGGTACTTTGAGTTTAGAAGTAGCTGTCACGGTTAGGTAGCTGTCACGGTAGGGTGGTTAGCTGTCACGGTAGGGGCTGTCACGGGGTAGCTGTCACGGTAGGGTAGCTTGTCACGTCTAGGGGTAGGGTAGCTGTCACGGTAGGGTAGCTGTCACGGTAGGGTAGATGTCACGGTTGGGTAGCTGTCAGGTAGGGTAGCGCTCACGGTAGGTGCTGTCACGGTTTTAGGGTAGGAGTCACGGTAGGGAACTGTAGGTAACGGTAGGGTAGCTGTCACGGTGGTAGTGTCAGTAGGGGCTGTCACGGTAGGGGTAGACTGCACGGTAGGGTAGCTGTCACGGTAGGGTAGTGTCACGGAGGGGTAGCTGTCACGGTAGGTAGCTGTCACGGTAGGTAGGTAGCGTCACGGTAGGGTAGCTGTCACGGGTTTAGGTAGCTGTCACGGTAGTAGGGGAGCTGTAACGGTAGGGTAGCTGTCACGGTAGGGTAGCTGTCACGGTGTAGGGTAGCGTCACGTTAAGGTAGCTGTCACGGTAGGGTAAATGTCACGGTAGGGTAGCTGTCACGGTTTTAGGTAGCGTCACGGTAGGGTAGCTGTCACGGTTAGGGTAGCTGTCACGGTAGGTAGCTGTACGGTAGGTAGCTGTCACGGTAGGTAGGGTAGCTGTCACGGTAGGGTAGTGTCACGGTAGGGTAGCTGTCAAGGTAAGGTAGCTATCACGGTAGGGTAGCTGTCACGGTAGGGTAGCTGTCACGGTAGGGTAGGCTGTCAAGGTAAGGTAAGTGTACGGTGAGGTAGCTGTCACTTAGGGTAGCTGTCCGGTTTAGGGTAGCTGTCACGGTAGGTAGCTGTCACGTAGGGTTAGAGCTGTCACTGTAGGGGTAGCTGTCACGGTAGGGTAGCTGTCACGGTAGGGTAGCTGTACGGGTAGGGTATCTGTCACGGTAAGTAGCTGTCACGTGCGCAGGGTAGCTGTCACGGTAGGGTTACGGGTAGGCGTCACGGTAAGGGTAGCTTTCACGGTTAGGGTAGCTGTCACGGGGTAGGAGGTGTAGCTGTGAACGGTAAGGTAGCTGTCACGTGTAGGGTAGCTGTCACGGTAGGGTAGACGGTCAGGTAGTGTAGGTAGCTGTCAAGGTAGGTAGGGGGTAGCTGTCACGGTGGGTAGGCTGTCACGGTAGGGAGTGTCACGTCGGTAGTGGCACGGTAAGGTAGCTGTCACGGTAGGGTAGCGTCACGGTAGGGTAGCTGTCACGTGAGCGTAGCTGTCGTCAAGGTGTTGTAGGGTAGCTGTCACGGTAGGTTGGGTAGCGTTCACGGTCAGGGTAGCTGTCCACGGTAAGGTAGCTGTCACGGTAGGGTAGCTGTCACGGTAGGGTAGTAGCGGAGTGTCACGGTTAGGGTAGCGGTCACGGTTGGTAAGGTAGCTATAAAGGTAGGGTAGATGTCACGGGTTAGTGTGGTTCATGTAGAGGGTATTTAGTGGGTAGCGGTCACGGTATAGGGTAGCTGTCACGGTAAGGTAGCTGACGGTTACGGGTTAGCTGCTGTAGGGTAGCTGTCACGGTAGGGTAGCTGTCACGGTAAGGTAGCTGTCACCGGTGTAGCTGTCACTAGGGTAGCTGTCACGGCTAGGAGGTACTGTCACGGAGGTAGCTGTCACGAGGGTTAGGTGAGTGTAACGGTAGGTAGCTGTCACGGAGGGTAGCTGTCACAGGTAGGGAGCTATGTCACGGATTAGGGTACTGTACGGTAAGTAGTGGTCACGGTAGCTTAGGGTAGGGTAGCTGTCACGTAGGTAGCTGTCACGGTAGGGTAGATCACGTACGGTAGCTGTCACGGTAGGCTGTACGTAGGGTGTAGCTGTCACGGTAGGTAGCTGTCAGGTAGGGTAGCTGTACGGTAGGGTAGCTGTCACGGTAGGAGGGTCACGGTAAGGTAGCTGTCACGGTCTTAGGTAGGGTCACGGTAAGAAGTCACGGTAGGGTGCTGTCACGGTAGGGTAGCTGTCACGACTGTGAGGGTAGCTGTCAGGTAGGGTAGCTGTCACGGTAAGGTAGCTGTCACGGTAGGGTAGCTGTCACGGGTAGGGTAGCTGTCACGGTAAGCTAGTGTACGGTACGGTAGCTGTCACGGTCTGGGTAGCTGCACGAGCTTCGTAGGGTAGCTGTCACGGTAGGGGTAGGGTTGAGCTGTCACGTAGGGTAGCGTGTCACGAGTAAGGTAGCTGTCAAGGATAGGGTAGCTGTCACGGTAGGGTAGCGTCACGTAGCCTACTGTATACGGTAGGGTAGCTCCGGTAGGTACGTCACGGTAAGGTAGCTGTCACTGGTGGTAGGGAGCGTCCGGTAGTAGCTGTCAAGGTTAGGGTAGCTGTCACGATAAGGTAGCTGTCACGGTAGCTGGTCACGGAGGTTAGTGCACGTAGGGTAGCTGTCAGTGTAGGGTTAGCTGTCACGGTTAGGGTAGCTGTAACAGTAGGGAGCTGTCACGGTAAGGTAGTTCACGGTAGGGTAGCTGTACGGGGGGTAAGCTGTCACGGTAGGGTTAGGGTAGCGTCACGGTTTACGGTTAGCTTGTCACGGTAGGGTAGCTGTCACGGTAGGGTAAGCTGTCACGGGTAGCGTCACGGTTAGCTGCACGGTCGGTAGGGGTAGACCTGTCACGGTAGGGTAGCTGTCAAGGTAAGGTAAGCGGTAAGGTTTAGGGTAGCTGTCCTGGTAGGGTGCATGGTCACGGTAGGGTGGGGTTAGCGGTGTCAAGGGGTTAGGTGGTACGGGGTGTGGCATACGGTGTAGGGTAGATGTAACGGTTAGGCGTGTCACGGTAGGTTAGTAGTCACGGTAGGAGCTGTCACGGTAGGGTAGCGGTCACGGTTAGGGTAGCTGTCAGCGGTAGCGGTAGCGTGTCACGTCGGGTAGCTGTCACGGTAGGGTAGCCTTCCACGTGTTTAGGGTAGCTGTCACGTAGGACTGTAACGGTAGGGTAGCTTCAAGGTAGGTAGGTCACGGTACGCGTAGCTGGCCGGTAGTGGTAGCGTCACGGTAGGGAGCGGTCACGGTTAGGGTACTGGCACGGTAGGTTCTGTAACGTTAGGGTTAGCTGTCACGGTAAGGTAGCTGTCACGGTAGGGTAGCTGTCACGGTAGGGTAGCTGTCACGGTACGGTAGCTGTCACGGTAGGGTAGCTGTCACGGTAGGGTAGCTGTCACGGTAGGGTAGCTGTCACGGTAGGGTAGCTGTCACGGTAAGGTAGCTGTCACGGTAGGGTAGCTGTCACGGTAGGGTAGCTGTCACGGTAGGGTAGCTGTCACAGTACGGTAGCTGTCACGGTAGGGTAGCTGTCACGGTAGGGTAGCTGTCACGGGAGACCAGGAATTTACACCTTATCATATCATATCACGGAGAAAAAACAAGTAAAACAAATTGCGATTTATTCCTTTGAAACAGACGTACACACAATGGATTACAATATACAGAAGAAAACATATTTACTGGGTGTCTGGGCTAAAAAACAAAACTTTCCCAGTTGAAATAGCACAGAACTTAGGTTAACTTAGCCCAAAAAGTCCTGGAACGCAAATTGGCATGAAGTTTCTGATGCCACCGCTGTATCTCTTCCGGAGATGCCAAAATCCCTTGACCATAAGAAAGTACCAAAAGTCCAGGTACTATTTTCGGTTTATATTTCCAGCCGCGACTGCTACGTCTCTTTCCAGAACTTGGCCCCGAAAAGTTGGACTTAGAAAATGTCTTGTCTTGAAATTCCTGAAGCCGGCGCGCGTCTATTTCTCCCGGAGCATCTTTTGGTCGGTTCAAATTTGCCGCTGCTGTTTTGGCGCTTAGAATCTCTGTGAATCTCAAGACCGGATTGACTGCTGGGTTTCTTATAGTATTTCAGATTCATTCATGAAATATTACATCCAATCCGAGTCTGGGAACTTTACAACCAGCCAATCAGAGGGCTGCCAGTCTTCCAAAGCCAGGCAAGCAGTTCTTCTGAATGCAAGGAGGCTATGCGTGAGTTTGCCACCCTAGCCACTTGTCATTCAGAAGCCACCCGCTGGGTTAGGTGCCTCCAAGTCGGGAAGGTAAATGCTAGCCACGATGTACAGAAGAATAGGGATTGGTATGAGACTGCAGCGTCCAGGAATAAAGCACCCTCAGCTCACCAGGTGTGGAACAAATAAAAACGTTTACTTAACTACATAAAAACAATGAAAAGACAAACAAAATACAAAAAAAAAACAACCTCCTACGCGTTTCAGGCTCTAAAAGCCCTTTCTCAAGGAGATCCTCTATACTGATCCAGGGGTACCTGGGCATATACTGGGGGACCCTCACTAACTTATGGAATCTTGACTGTACCCGGGATATACAAATTCCTATGCCCTAATTTACCTTTCTGTTCTGTGCTGAAGCAGGGAAACCTGTTTTCCAACGTGCACGCGCAGGGGTCTGATCTTCACCGCATTCACAGTCTCAGACTGCGAGGTGATGCGGTTCCCTGCTCGTGTGGTTATACAGGCTCTCAAAGTGCCCCGATGGACACTCTGAGCCTCTCAAGTCCTCTCTAATACTGGCATCTGTTGCTCTATTTGTGGTAGAGGGACTATGTACTAATTAGGTCCCTAGCTTTACAGCGAGCTGCATTGGACACTATTACCACTCAGGGATTCCCTGATAGCAGCCCATAGGGACTCTACAGTTCACAACAGCACTCAGACTGCTTATATATGTAATTTGTTTTCAATGATCTCTGGTTTAAGGAGGTATCAGTCACTGCACATAAATATACCTGTCCTCAGGGTCACAACATTTACAGTTTATCACCTATTAAGCAGCTGAGAGCTCACTATTGCCGATTATCGCCTTTGATTTTTATTGTGTACCAGCTCATGTATTCTGTTAAAACATACTGTTTCTTTGGTTGCTACCCACAGCTTAATGTTTTAGTGTGCTTTTCCCTGCATTAGTCTGCACAAAGTGCACTTAACCTGTGTATACCACCACTGAGGTTATTAGAGGTCAGACCCTCACTATTACTCTACATTATAGCAGGGCACTACAGGTCAACCAGACCTAAGCACCGCACCTACCTATAAGGTCACTATAATTACTGACTGGAGTCTTAACTCCTCACTTACCTTATTAGCATTGTGAGTGACTGGTAGCAACTTACCTGATAGTCCCTGAGCACACAATAACTATCTAGCCTTACCTGGTTCGCTAATAGGCGCCTACGGCTATTAGTACTCACCTCAGAGCCAGTGAGTATAGATTGGATAGATCCTCATAAGGATTTTAGCTTAATGTGCGATCTGTAATTCACAGAACACACTCACACTCTAGACCCTAAACCTATATGGTTCTAGTATTGAAGGTCACTATCCCTTCAGGTCGTCAGTTTTTAACACCCATTATTTTATATATGTGATACAATAAAGTTATGTTTTAAATCATTCACTTTACACACAGAGCGTGAACCTGAGTGCTGTATTTGGGTTCTATTTCTACTCCACCCTCTATTGTGCATATACCCAAAGCACCTTTCATTTATTACTTGTCTGAGGCAGTAGCAGGGGCTCCCCTATTATTTGGCATAACAGGGTGGGGTAAGATAGGCAGACAAGACACACCCTGTTACATAGATGTCATACAAAACTTAATATACAGTTGGAGAAGCCCCCCAGAATCTCTATACTGATCCAGGGGTACCTGGGCATATACTGGTGGACCCTCACTAACTTATGGAATCTTGACTGTACCCGGGATATACAAATTCCTATGCCCTAATTTACCTTTCTGTTCTGTGCTGAAGCAGGGAAACCTGGCGGTGAGTCGCGTAACTGTTTTCAAGGGAGGATTTTGACCGGACTGATGTGTCTATATGTCCCCGGGAATCTGACCGGATTCCCAGATACAATTTTGGGGTAACCAGCAACTCTGGGCCCCGGCTACCTAGACACATTCTGACAATACTTTTACTGCAAAGTCCCCCCTGAAACTCACAGCCTGAGAATCTCCCCTGGTTAGCACTCCTGGAAAGGCAAAACACACATACAATCTGTATTGCAATACAAATAAATTAATTGCAGGTACAATACACAGGTTGAAGAGCTGACACTCTAAAACCTGAAACAGGGCTTAGAGGTAACCAGCCAGGCATAATAACTTTATTGATGGCCTGGTTACCCCTTCACCGTCACAGTAGCCAGTCTTCAAAATAAATGTGAAGCCCGACTAGTTCGACTGCTTACCCCTGAAAACCGTGCACCCCTGTAGCTTAGAAGCACCATAAGCCGGGGACCCTGTGTGCTATAAACCTTCCTGTTGTGCTATAAACCTGGGATTTCGGGAGCGGGAGTGTAAGGGTGGATATTTGGGTTGCAATGTGATTAAAAGATATGTACAAGGTCAGGGAGGCAAAGTTACCAGTTGTCCCCCCATTCTACCCGCAGACCGTGTCTGGTCAGCGGTACGCATCTGCATATTGTCCCCCTAATATCTTCCCTTGTGAACATTGTATTTTCAACCAGCAACGCTTGATGTAACAGTTGCAGTCCCGAGCCCAGGTTACAGTACAAAAAAGTTACGTTTCAAATAGTGTATTTATCTCTGTACAGACAGTCCTAGTAATCCGAGAGGTAGCTAGGATGTCTACATAGAGATTCGGGATCAATGAGGAGAAGGGAAGTCGAGAGGTGTTAGAACGTTTGGTGGGAGGGGAATGGCAGAGTACCGGGTCTAGGAGGAAGGACTCCCCGCAGTGGAGACACTTTGTTTGCCAAGACTCGATGGAGCCTAACCAGTGGGTGTTATGGGGCTGGCATTGGGAATCTGTTACTGGTACGCATGATTCCCATTGGACAGTTCGAATTTCCCACTTGCTGGCGCCCTAACACAACCCTTCTGAAGCATACAGCCAGACGATCCCCCAGCTCTGATTGGCTGGTACAGCTATGATCCATTCTCTGATTGGTCACAAGTCCCTCTTCCATGTTGAACATAGAACACTCGACACAGAGTTTCCGGAAAAGCCTGCCTAGCTGCGACCAAGTTCTGAGTTTGCGGCCAAGTTCCAGCTTTTGCCTTGCTCGCGGTTAGCGGGTATTGCCAGGTATCTTTCCCCAAGGAGGGTACTGTGGAGATCCTGGACGTGGAGCGGACAGGATAAGCCTTCCGAAGCAGGCGCCCGACACCTAGTTAACGCAAGAGACTCCCCCCAGGCCTCCAGTTAAGTGTGTATTCTTCTGTATTTTGTGTATCATTGTGTGTCTGCTGGTCTCACCAGAATAAACCTTATTTTATTCCACTACCTTGTTCTGCCCGGTGAATTATCCTGTAAGGTAAAAAAAGTACTGATCTCCTGTAACATATGTCCTGCCAGCTTCATTTTCATCTTTCCTCTGTTTTTCTTTTCCTACAAACTCAAAAGCAGCTGATCGCACCACTCTTGATAAGCAAGACAGAGCTTATGGAGCAGGAGAGAGACAGAGAGATACCTAATATACTAGAGTCCTTCACAGATGCTTGTTGAAGTAACTAAGTAATTGATTAGATTAGATTCTAAATTCATTTGTATTATTGTCAAAGGAGACAGGGAAATAAATTGTAAATGTATTCGCATGAAAAGGCATACACACAATGATACAAAAACTACATAAGAAGACACACACTTACTTGGGAACTGGGGTAAAAAAAACTAGACTTTCCTAGCTATTTGGCACGTTAAACAAGAGTCTTTAGTTGACCGGGACTCAGCCCAAAATGCCCTGGAACCCAAATCGGCATGAAAGTCCAAACACAACCGCTCCCTTCTCTCTGGAAGATTTAAAATTGCTTGACCAGGACATAGCTCCAAACGTCCTGGAACAAAAATTGGCTTGAAATCCCAGCCACGACCGCTGCGTTGGTTTCTGAGAACTTGGGGCCTCATGCAGTAAGCACCGATAAGGCTTTTTTCGCCATTTTCCAACCAAAAATGCCTTCCCGATTCCCAAGCTCTGATTGGCTACCGTACCATGTGAGGCCGGCCATCTTTCTTTTCATGATGTTATCTTAAAGGCAATTGAAGCACAGCCATTCTGATTGGCTGGCGTCATTGCCTTTAAATGACGTCATCAACATTATTTTTTATTTACATATTCTCATAACGGGGCCTGTATCTCGGGAAGCAGGGGGTCCCCGGACCTGAAACCAATGCGGTTCAGCTCCGGAGACCCCCTGCATATGTACACTATGAGTAAAAATGGTTTTTACATATTTTTATTTTGCCGATGTTTGCGCAGAGAGAGTGGCGGATCTCTCTCTGCTGCAAAACACATATCGGCAGAAACGGCGTATCGCCAGGTTATCGGGAGCCAGGCTGTTTTGTCACCGGCTCATCGGCGTTTTGCTTTGCCTCCATTAATAAAGGCAAGATCCAGCTGGCTGCCCATGGAACCGTATGTCAAGGGCTTAAGTGTCAGCTCTTGAGGTTAATTCTGTAAATTAATGTATGTGACGGGCAAGGGAAACCAGCCTTCATAATAAAGGGTAAGCCCTCTTGTTGCCCTTGGGTCCCGTGGGTCCCTGGCAGTTATCCAGCGCTGTAAGCCAGGGACCAGATATATGTATGTAGCCAGGTTCCCCCTGCCTGTCAACCTCCCTCACCTTGCTGGTGATCGCGGGGCCGCTGAACCCAATGGCGGTCCCGTCGGCCGATCGCAAGAGTGGGAGCAGTGAGGATCCTGTTTCAGGGGGGTTGCCGGGGACGCGCGCGGCCGGTTGCCAGGGCCGCGATCACATTGCGAGGGCTCCCGGCGCTCCCGAAGCAAGCCGGCAGGGCGTCGCCATTTCCTATGCGTTCTCGCATGCGCAGTGAAGATCTCGGTGCGGTGGCCAGCAGGGAAGCAAGACAAGCGCGCGAGACAAGCGCGCGAGATGCAGCCAATCAGCAGAGGGCTCTAGAGAGGGACTACATATCCCATGAGCCTAAGGAGCGCCCCACATGACTCCAGGGAGCCAATAGGGCTACAGCATCTCCCTGCAGAGGAGATTAGATACATTTCGCGGGCTCTGAGCACGTTAGTCAGTCGGCGCCAGGAGCAGCTAGGGGAAGGAGGTAGGGTGCAGGAGTCAGTGACTCCCTGCACTAGGCCAGCAGCCCCTTAGGCCCCAGATAGCCCTGAGCCACCAGTAGCGTTGTGTTGTTTCAAGGACAGGCCCCAGGTTAGGGACCCTGCCCCTTATCATCCAGAGTCAGTTAGGGACACAGCGGACACTGCACGTCCATCCAGAGGTTTGGGCTCAGACCTCCGCTGCCGCTGCAGCAGCCATCCGGGTGGGATCGCCCCGGACGGTAATTCCTGTATTCACTCGTCATCAGGATCCTTTGTGAAGCTCCTTGGCAGGCCCGGGCACTGGAGTGCTCGGCAGGTAATCTTCAAATGCACCAACTATACATCTATTCATACAAGACATAGTGGCTGCGCAGTCCCACATATATTTATCTCACTTGAGGGTGGAGGACATATTGTGTGGGGTTACTGGACACAGGGTGGGATCACCCGGTGTAGGTGGGAGTGTCCTGCGAGACGCAGTAGTTAGTGTCTCCTTTAGAGAGGGACACCTGTTAATATATATGAATAAGTACGTTTGCTACAGTAAAGTTATTGGTTGGTTTACATGCTGTGTGCGTGATATATATATTGTCCTGCGAGAACCACTCCCCCTCTGGTGGGAGCCATCGCAGGTGGAGGCGCTGCACCGAGTGCGAGGTTACTCCTATTATCATACGTGCCCCAGGCTCCCCGTGGCTCCCCGTGGCTCCCCGTGGCGGAGGTTTAGGCCCCCTGTGAGCCTAACAGGTAACACACCACACCTGGTAACATTAGGTTCTTTGCACACACATACTATATGCTATTGGGTGGGGGAATACCCATTACATTTGGAGGTGCTGCTCAGAGGTCTACCTGGGGTGCCCTATTCCATATCAAATTGTAAAGTTAAAGTGACCCCTGATTTTCCACTTTCCATTTCCCTTTACCCCAGCCTCATGAAACTTGCTGTAAGTTTTAGGGGGGATATTTGGGTAAGAATGTAATTCTTTTATTTGTAGGAGTTCGGGGACCGGAGCCTTGATTCTACCTGGCGAGCAGGCATGATTTGCTGTTATGCGAGTAGAATTTCACCGGGGCTGCCACGTGTCCCCCAGACTCCTACTTTTCGAGCCCTGATATCCCAGTCCTATATCCAGTACATTCATGAGTCTCCCCAATGTCCCACATGTATTAAAATATGTTTTATATGTTTGCTACATTATTATAAGGCTCTATGCAGTCTGCCCGGGCATCCCGTTAAGGTGCCAGCAAGTCTGCATAGAGTCTGTAGTTCAAAGGGGAGAGGATGTCCAGAGGTGTGAAAACGTTTGGTGGGCGAGGAATGGGTGAATGGCCAGGTCCGGACTACAGAGGGCACCTCGTGGGGACAGCTTTTGTAGTTTCCAGACTTTGTGGAGCCGGCTCTGCAGGTGGAAATGAGTTAGCCAGGGAGGATGCCGCCATAGAGTCTGCTCTCCCTTTGGGTAGAATCATATTTTCCACTCACCCGGGTTTTCGAGCCAGCTGGGCACGCCTACTCCTCTGACGTCAGCCAGGGACAAGCTCCTCTTTCTATCGGCTGACAGGGAGGAATTCACATGCTCTGATTGGCTGCTCCTTCCCCCTCCATTCTGGGGATAGCCCTGCAGAGTGTATGTAAGGTGCTGACCAAGAGAGGGAGAAGTCCATCCAAGCCAACCAATGAGGTGAGTTTATGAAGCTAAGGCGGGCTTTCAAAGTTGCTCTGTTGGAAATAGCAGAGCAATCGCTTTCGTTTTGAAGCCTGAAATGTTTGCCTGGCTGAGACTAAGTCCCGTCTTTTGTGCATGTGGCCTGGGTTCCCCCTTACCTCCGCTGCCGCTGGGGGGGAATGTGGTTGCTGCAGAGGAATTTGCAGCGGGCGAGCGCATCACCGGTAACTACCGGCGGCTCCCGATCAGGGCGCCACCATTTTGGAATATATTGCGCATGCGCGAGATGCTGCACATGCGCAGTACAGGAGCGCGAGGCATAGAGTAGGAGAGTGTTCTGCTGGAACTACAACCCCCAGCAGCCATCAGGGCTGCAAACAACGTAAAGCCAGGGAGCTAATCGCGCGGTCGGATGAACCTGCTTGGGGAAAGATACATTTTGCGTGCAGGGACCATGCTGGCAGTCGGTGCTGGGACAGGATAGGGGTAAGAGGTGTGTGTGCAGGGGTCTGTGACCCTCTGCACTAGGCCAGAATCCCCCTAGGCCCCAGCTAGGCCCCGACTCACGTTAATAGATTGTAGCTGCTACAGGGACAGGCCCTTAGGTAGGGACCCTGCCCCATTAGCTATTTAATAAATCAGGGACACAGCTGCTGCGCTGCACAACCCTGTTACTTGTTGTCTGGGACCAGACTACTGTTGCTGAGACAGAGACTATCTTCACGGTGGATCACTCCACATGGGAGCCATCCCACGCGGAGGTTGACTCGTCGCGGAGGATATCGTTGGATCGGCGGATCCCTTTAATCTTTCCATCAGCGCATCCGAGTGTGGACACACCCAGCTGGTACCTTTCATCAAGTGCACCAACACACAGTGACGGCGCTGATCACGCCTAAGGTGTGGGGGCTATAATTTGAAAGATTTAATGAACTGTAACCATAAAAAGATATATTCCGCAGATAGAACACGCCGTACGCTGACTGTGTCCTGCAGCTATCTTGAACCGCGTCAAGAGAAAACGTCCCGCGTCCCTCTGTGGCGGTACGTCCTTATAAGCAGGGCTTGAAATGTCACTGGAAAGTAAACAGCTGGTGAGACATCCCGCGTCCTTCTCTGCCGATACCTCTGAACACCAAACACTTCCGTGTCACATGAGGATGAGAGTCCTGTTCGCGTCTCGCGAGGTCTCAAAGAGATAGTCACAGGATATCCCCAGTCTCAACTGCTTATCCTCCACAGCAATACCTCATACTCCACGAACTCCACCCTACTGCTGTTGTTTCGCTGTCGGCTTCATCAGGGGCTTGAGAGGAATCTGAAATTTCCAAGGGACATGCACAAGTATGCCACCATTGTCCCTGGCTATCTCATGCCACCCGCTGGGTCAGGCTCCTCTCCTGCAGGTCTGGTACAACAAATGGCAGCCCGGGCGACTGCCATTGGTTCCAGGACATGGATACTGAGCCTTTCTCTGCTACCCAAATGTCTTTCACACCTATGCATCCTCTGGCTGCTTTCAACTCCGATATCCAGCAGAAATACTGGCACCAACTTGGTAGCCCTGGCAGTCTGTCTAAACATTGGATCCGAAAGTCTCAGCTCATTACAGTACACAACAGTACATTACAGTATGTTACAATGTATTAATAAAAATATACTGTAATACATCCCTAAGCCCTGGGTATGCGGAATAGAATAGAAAGATGTACTTTTATTTCTATCAGCCCTTATTCCCCACGCGCTATCTATGGGACTTAGACTTGAGAGTCCCCTCACAACCTTAC